>OMLP01022290.1:14308-28892 GCA_900302685.1 Spondyliosoma cantharus | reverse complement strand
TTTGCAGGAAGCCAGTCGGCTGCGGAGTGACGGTGCGGTGATAAAAGCCCTGCACCTTGCCCTGCCCGGGGATTAGACCGCGCCCACACACGAACACACACACACACACACACACACACACACACACACAGGATACGAGCTGAGCTGCAAGGGAGGGAGGGAGGGAGGACCTCACCTGTCCACTTTCTCTCACCTGTCCTGACAAATACACCTCTACTAATACTGGAAGAGTGCATTTCCTCCTCTACTGTACTCTGACAGATGACACTTCTACTTTGCTTTATGCTGTTGATACTTCTCGCTCCTTATTTAGACTTTAGACTTTTATTTATCCCACAGGTAAGACATACTGACATACAATAAGTACAGGACTTAGAACACTAAAAAATACTAAAAAGATTTGAATAAGAGAACATATAAAATATAGACAGGACTATACATTATGTGCATAATATATACACAGGAGGCAAAAGTATGCATTATATACATAAAGTGTCAGAGTATTGCCTTGTTGAGGTTGGATGCATAAATAAATAGTGTTTGAATACAGTGAAAACAAACAGACTGAGTGTATGAATATGTACAAAACAATAGAGTAGTAATATTGCACAGGATAATTGCACAAGATGGCGGAGGTAGAGGTGTAAGTAGTGCAAGATAAGGGTGCTTTATGGTGCTACGTTAAGTGTTATTGGTGTTGAACAGTCTGACAGCAGTTGGAATGAATGACCTGCGGTAGCGTTCCTATTTACACCGTAGGTGAAGCAGACTCCACAATATTGTAGTTTTTTATAGTACTTTATTGTATTTTTTTATATTGTATATAGTACTTAAAATTTCTATCATTCCATCATCTATTTATATTTGCCCTCGTATTTTGATTGTATGTGTACTTGTTGAATGTACCCGCTGCTTTGATAACTTCATTTGGGGATTAATAAAGCTATCTATCTATCTATCTATCTATCTATCTATCTATCTATCTATCTATCTATCTATCTATCTATCTATTGGGAGGAATTGGACATAATTCTCCAGTGTTTATTATCTGACAGCTGATTTTTGTTGTTAAAAACACAAACAAAGAGCTCATATTACATTAAATATGTGTGATAATTAAAATTACCCAACAGCATATGCAAGGCAATTAGTGGATTAATCAATTAGTCGAGAATGAAATGGGAACTATTTTGATAATCTTTCACCTCATTGGTAACAATTTATGATAACCATTATTAATGGTGCATTTGCAGTTTTGAGTATTTTTGAATAATCCAAAAATAAATGATAAGTGTTGCCAAAACTTTCTAATAATCGTCAGTAAAACTTGATTACACTTTAGTTAATAGTTATTTGATTGTAAACAAACACTGACGTGCATTAAAAACAATATTTACATCAACAATGAACACTTTCTTAATAAATGCTCTGTAAAGCATGTCAGGGTTTGATAACAGTCAAATAACTATTAACTGAAGTGTAATCCAATTTTAATGATGGTTATCAGAAAGTGTTGCCAATACTTTCATTATTTAGACCAGGGGTGCCAAAACCTTTTGCTCTTGTAGGGCCAAAACTGAAACTTAACGATGAACCAAGACCAAAACAAACATTGTTGCTGTGTTGTTATGATGCCGAATGGTTCGAGGATCTGAAGTTACCGTGACTAAGTGACTTCCTGCTCAAAGTGTCACTCTCCTGTCAAGGTCAGATTATGAAAAAAATGATAAAAATTAGAGATTCTACATATTTTAAGAACATTATAACTAAGTCACGCAAACATTGATATTTTTCAAGAGGAGTTAATTTTTTTTCTCTCACTTGAAACATCTGCTGGGCTAAATGAAACCCTATCGCAGGCCAAATTAGGCCAAAGTTTGGGCATCTCTGATTTAGCCAGAACAAAATTTGGACATACAGTGTTGTGAAGGTGTTCCACTGTGCTTTGGACAACATTTCTCATAATTTTCTTAGTTTTTTAAGAACAGACGATTCATCAAAAAGTCAGAAGAATAATCTATATAAAATAGTTTAAAAGCTCAACCTCAAACAACTGAAAACAGTCAAATTCTGCTTTTACATGATTGCATATAATAATATAACAGAGGGCACTTTTCTGTGTTGAATATCTTTAATATTTCAAGCAGCCTACATTCATTCCTTTTATACCTACAATGGTTGCTTTTACTTCACATTTTAAATACATGCGCTTGACCAGTAATGGAGTATTTTTACACTGTGGTATTAGTACTTTTATGCAAGTACAGCACCTGGAAGCCTCCTCGACTACTATGGGCTTTTTAAAAGGTACAATATTTCCCTCTGATACAAAGTGGAGTCCAAGTAAAAAGCAGCAGAATATAGGACATTTACCAATTTTAAAATGTAATATTCTACTTTTAATATTTCATACACATTTTGCTCATAATACTTCTATATTTCTGTCCATAACTTTTACTTGCAACTGAAAAAAATCATACTGTATTGCACTTAAGGATAAGTACTGGAGTCAGTACGCCTGCCATAGATCTGACAACCATCAGATCAATGACAGCTTAATTTCATAATGTTATCAGATCATGTTCAGGTAAATACAGGTTACTGCTACAGTCAGTCATTACAGCCCCGTCAAAATAAACAGCTTTGACCACCGACCACTCAAACTAAATGTTGCACAATGAGCACACGATCAGACTCTCAGAGATAAGGAAGGATTGACACATAAAGCCCTCAGCGGTGTGAATGCAGATAGTGAGTTAAACTAACCCTCCTCTACAGCTGAGTTCAGACCTGCTCACAGCGTCTGTCATTAAATCTTACCTGTAAGGGCTGGAAATGATGCTGTCATTAAACTACACTGGAAGACAATAAATGGTAGAAAATGATTTTATTTATTTTGTAGTGATGGAAACAGTTAAACAGAACAGGATGGGACAGCGTGTCGATTAAAACAAACGGGTAATAAATATAGGGTTATACCCAGTGACGGATTCTAAGTACATGTACTCAACTACTGTACTTCCTGCTACCTAATTCTTGCACTTCACTACATTTCAAATGCAGATATTGTCCTTTTTTCTCCACGCAACTTTTTTGATTGCTTGAGTTACGAGTTACTTTGCAGATTGTAATTGGATGGAGAAAAAAAACACAGATTCCAATAATTGGAAAAGTGTTGAACATTGGATCTAATGGACCCACAGTATATAGTTCACAGGTGTAAATATATGTGCAATTTACTTTTATTTGTACTTTTGATACTTCAATTAATGCATTGCCAGATAATTATTTTTGATACTTCTGTAATATTGGATACTTTAGGACTTGCTTACTCAAGTAGTATTCATATAGGTAACTTTCACATTTACCCAAAGCAATAAGTTAACACGTATTCTTTTCCTCCAGTGTGATTTTTGGGTACTTACCTATCATCTCCCTTAAACCTACTGTAACTTGACTTAAATATATCAGATAAATAAAGGACGTTTGTTGAAAATCCACAGGTAAAAAGTACTTCATCTGACCCTGCCAAACAACCTCATTTAAATCCTGTTCTGTCAAACTAAACTGTTTCAATATCGCTGCCTTTTGAGTTGACACACCTATTTATCTTTTGAGACCGATTTTGGCTATGAAGTTTTTCTTGGCGACAAAGCCTCGGCATGTATTGGTGAGTAATGCCACTAAACCTGATGAGATTCAAATGTTTTGTTGCGACTGGGAAAAAAAACAAAACAACCCAGAAACATTCAAATGTGCCACGCCTATGGGTGCTTCTTGCCCTGAGGGGGGGGAACATGTGTCAGCTGGCATGTTGGATCTGACAAATTCGGCTCTGATCTCACTTGTTCCATTGCCCTCGCTTTGCTGCTCAAGAGCCAGTTTGGTGTTCGTTTTGGAACAAAGGCTGTTTTCACTGTCTCGTGCACCTGTATTGCTCTCTAGTGGTGAAAGTGTAGATCTGTCAGTGAATAACTTTGACTCGTCAGCTTCATCCAGAGCAAAAATCAGTCAAGAAGTGTGAGAATTAAATCTTTATTATTGCTTTCATAGTCATGCCCATTACAACTTTCAATTGGAATGAACATCAGGTATTATACTAAAATCTATGACCTTCATAAAACTAAGAACTACCAGGTGCTTTTTTCCAACATTGTGGTGAAAGTTTACACATTTTAAAAATGATTGCTCCTTGCTAGGCGTTCCTGGAACACTTAAGTGATTTACTAGCTTACACAACAGGAGGTGGTTTATCCGGTAAGTGAAGGTAGTGCACTGCACACTAATATATTAAGCATTTTAAATTCTCTACAGCAAGATGTTTTGTAAAACATGTCAAAAACATTAGGTCGAAGTTAAGAGCATATATGACACAATATCTGCAGCGCATTCCCGCTGCTATGCTTTTGGAAACAGGAGTGTTTTTTTTCTCAAACATAAAAGATACTTAAAAGAAGTGCAAGAGAGTGAACATGATACACTGCAAACATGCAGACAGAGCGTGTCCCTTTACAAACAGGTTAATACACTGAAAAGTCTTAACTGGTGCGTGAGGATCTTTAAGGGCTACTGGAAGCGTTCAGCAATCTGTCCCGCAGAGAGAAAACATGTTACTGACCAAAATGTAAAACCTACAACCCTCGGAGTGTCTGTATCGTCAGTGCAGCGGAGACCACAGGGCTACTTCTAAGTAAGCCCCACATGATCTACACCCATTATGGTTTTAGCCTGCCAACCAGACAAATCTGCAAGCTCATGATGATCTGGCAGATGCGTCCGGTACCTCCTCCCGTTCAGATTTCCAACCGCACTGGTCCATGTCGGGTCAATCATAACTGCTTATCTGATATTGGACGGGTCTGATATGAAACAACCATGATGGCTGCGGGAGGGAGGTCAGGGAGAGCCTAAACGTTTTCACGTCTAATGTGGTGGATTACGGGTTTTGTGACTGTCGAACCTGTGGCAGTGTTGTCAAAAATACTGATATATCGATACATTCTGATTCTGAATATTTGAAACAGTTTCAACATTCGTTTTAGGCAGGATCGATACACCCGTACCAGCTGCCCTTTCTTACTCCGTCTACCCACGTACTTTTAGCTCTGCCTGCTCTCACTCTTCTGATCAAGGTCCAAAGTAAATTAACGTCGATGCTGCTGTGCTTAACATACACTGAACAAACCTTATTATAGTTATCTTTGAATAAAAAAAAGTCACAATTTATCCACTCAATGTTTCCCTGTGGTATTGAACATGGTACATTTTTCAAGGTATTATATCAACGTTAGAAATTCCAGTATCGTGACAGCACTTAACATTTGCATGACTATTTCTGTTTCTGTCAGGTTTGAATGGAGTGTGCTTTACAATGATCTCTAAGGTAAAATGAGTGTTTTTGCTGAAGGAGTGTGGTGGCTTAGAGGACTTGCAACAAAGCAGCTGATTCTGGTTAAATAAAAATGATCTCACTCTTTAACAATAAGGTCTTTCTCTACTAACAATCTGATTCTGTCAGTGGCAAAAACGAGCACTTTCAGTCGACGACTGACTTTAACAGGCACAGTTTCCCCCGAGGATTACATGGCAGTCTTTACAGTCTGTGCCGGAGCTGCCGACGGAGGCAATTTACTGCTTTTTAAACATTTAAGCGGCAATATATGCAAGTATGTAGTTATATTCAAAGACACATCAATGCCACACCATCACAGCTTATAGTCTGTTTAACACTGCTCAGCACTATGTCGCACGTTTCGTTGCTCTGATTGGTTGCACCTCTACCCAGTTGCCATCGAGGGGCATTTTGGTCTTCCCCCTGCTGATAGAGGGAAATAAAAAAAAAAATGGACTACTAAGTTCCAGACTAATTTGCTTTAGGTGATTGCTAGGCTACTATGATTGTGTAGTAGATTCTCCGGATCACAAAAGGTAAGCGTGGAATTAGAAACACAAACAACTGGTCCCGCTTGGAACTACTGGGTGGAATGCAAGTCGGACCTGAGGCTTACAGAACACAAATGGTCATATTTCTGACCTTTAAGAACAGCAGTAGCACAGATGTATCACACTATGTGATAGGAAGTATGTTTGCTGAAGTGCATAGAGGGAAATCTAGGGGTTAAAAAAAGGCTAAAGACGATTATATAAAAAGTATAAAATTTCCACGCGTGTGTCCTGCACTACATTCAGAATCGTCCTTCATCATTCTGCAGTACAAATTTGAATCTCAAGAGCATAAAACACATTCAGAGGATAAATGACTCTTTCAAACATCCATCTTAAAGCTTACTTCAAAGGCTTTTCTCAGTGAGCCCACTTTGACCCAGTTGGCTCCTGTATTACTCCTCAGGGTCAAAGGCACGAGGCTCGAGACCCTCTGGAGGCCTCCGCTGGGAGCTGTGGGGCTGAGCTAAAGGAAAGCCCCTGAGCCTCTCTTGCAGACTTCCTACAGCCAGCCGCATCTGGTCTTCAGCCCCCTGAAGGGACTTCAGCTCCATGGTATAGAAGATGTACAGCAGAAAGGTGGTCACCAGGATGGCGAAGCACAATGCAGCCAGCATGTAGAAGGAGGTACGAGGGAACGGTTGCTCTGCTCCCAGGGCCAACCAGGGGACAGCAGCGATGGCCAGCTCCAGAAACAGCAGAGCCAGGCCCATCACTCCGGTACGCGTCGCCGTGTAGCGCATCCTCTCAGCACAGTGCAAACCCACTTTGACTTCAGTACGGGCCTCTGTCACGATGTCGACCAGCTCGGCCAACTTCTCTGAGGATGTGAAAGAGAGAAGAGACAAAGAGCAGTCAATGAACCGCAAAATGTTTTTGACTGGCTTCAACACAAGTCAGCTGAGCAGTGAAGAGCCATGGAATAAGATTAAAGCTGCGGTTAATTTGGCACACTCTTTACTTTTAGTACATACTGCTGCTGCCATCACAACGTATGAAAACAATTGGGTCATACTTTTTTCTTCATAACGTACCGACATTTACACAAATACATGATATTTTATTATAGCTACTGATCTGCTCACTGGTAAAAAAAATAAAAAAATACCTGCAGCGGCGTCCTGACTCATTGCTTTCCTGTCATTTTCAGCCTCAGTTCGAGTGCGTGTCTCGAGCCTGAGTTCAGCCGTCAAAGCTTCATGGTCGGAGTACGGGAATGGATGGTCATGGACGGAGCCTTTGGTGGTTGACATGAAATCACAATAAATGTCGGCTTTGGAAGAACCCTGGGGGTTTAAAAGAAAAAGAAAAAAAGAAAGAAAAACAGGGAAATGTGATGATTTCAACATCTTGCTGTGAACATGAGGGGATACAAATTTAGCATGTGTGACGACACAAAGCTTTCACCCACCTTGAAGAGGATGTAGTCGATTCGAATTCCCTTCTCGAAGGGACCGAGCTCCTTTTGACTGATAAAAGGGTTATCAGCTATTAGAGTCATACCATTCTCACATCCCTGCAACAGAAGTTTGTTTTGAACATTCATAAAAATGAAAGGAAATGCATGTTTTCATCTTTACAGCCTGATTGTTGTTTTCATAGTCTTGACCATTATTTCTGACAGCCTAACTCTTGAGATATTGTGCCAGAATGACACTGCCGGATAAAGCTTGACAGGTTTTTCACAACTGCTTCCTGACAACTGAAGTCGTAAATGCAAGAAGTTTGAAAGTGCCGTAGACAAAAACACCAGACATTGAGGGAATGGTCATCCTGCTTTTACATCCACATGAATGAAAAGAATGTGGTTGACTTGGGGGACTTGTTTTAAACACGTCTGATTGCTTGCTATGTGTGCTGTTGTCAAGCTGTCTACCACTGTACAGCAATCTTCTCACTACTTACATCAAATTTAGTAGTCTCTGAATAAGAGTCTCGGAGTCCAGTGGAAGTCCTCAGTAATCTGTTACCGAGGTCCTGAGGGTGCATGTTGAGGTCACCACCTAAAATTACCAAATCTGCTCCAGCAGAGGTGTGGCTGATAGGCATAGAAAAAAAACATTATTACCAGTGACACAATATAACTCTGAGCCAAAACATTACAGAGGTTACATTTAAAGGTTCAGTGTGTAGGATTGAGGGGAATATACTGGCAGATGTGGAATATAATATTCATATATTCATTGTATTTTCAGTGTGTAGTGCACAATCGACTGAAATTTAGAATTGTTGTGTTCTCGTTACCCTAAGTGTTTTACATCTCCAGAGGGACCTCTTCCACAGAGTCTGCCATGTTTCTACAGTAGACCGGACAGCAAATCAAACTCTCTAGTGAGGGTCTCGAACATTTTTAGCTGCCACAATAAGGCGAGGGCGAGATGAGGGCGCTCATGTGTGTGCAATCTGCAGCTTCACCACTAGATGACACTAAATCCCACACACTGCATCTTTAACAATGACGAACACTAACACCAATTGACAACAGGCCAAATATGCAAATATACACCACAGTAAACAAATCTTGCGTGTGCCGCTATACTATCTGCGCAGAATAAACAAGAGACAGAGTACCGGATGAACTGCTGCAGCTCCCACGCCTGAACCACTCTGTGAGGTAGATAAGAATCCTTGTCTCTGCAGTACTCTGCATGCAGCTAAAATTAATGCACAGGGACACAGAAGGCTGATCAGTAACTGCATATAATATATACCGAGTATGGATGAGAGCTGATGTTAGGAAGCCTTACGTGAGTAACATAGACGTTTGCAGTGAGGCTGCCAATGTTTAAGATGGCCATCCCGACAGCTTTACCACCGAACCAGTCTCCATGGTGGGCCTGGATATCATGAAAAATACAAAAGGTTACGAGAGAATAAGGAGAGAGGTTGTAACACTAACGCGCGCATATACATCCACTCTGAGGGTGAGGCGTGCACGGGACTGGCTTTTGAGTGTACTGCTGACTTGCTAACTCTATAAGAGCCTAAGTGCAGCTTGAGATCCGCTGACAGGTCTCTATTAATAATTCCCAGGTCAAGAATAAAACCAGAGGAGATCTGGCCTTTACAGTCGGCGCAGCTCGAGTCTGGGACGACCTGCTGGAGGAAATTGGGCAGCTAACCCTTTGTCTTTGTTTAAAACTTTGAGAAAAACACATGATTTTAAAATAGCTTTTATTTCCATCTGTTCAATTGCTTTAATCTTAATGATGTTGCTGCACCATGCATCTCTTGAATAAAGTTATATGATTCAAGTTGTGGAAACACTTTTATTATTGACAGTTTTGTTTTGTATATATACGTGTAATGTGTATTATGCAAAACTTTCTTTCTGAGTCTCTGGCTCTCCAGACTTACCATGTAGGGATACCCATTCAGTGAGTAGCGATAAAGAAAAGTGTCATGGATTCTGTGTTTGGTGTAAATAGCCAGTCCGCTGCCTATGACTCCACTGCAGAACAAGAGGAAAAGGAACATGAATAGAAGTTGTACATTCCACACTAAACAGCAGCTCCAGCAGTGTCAGATTATTGTTTAATGGAATAACTCACATCCCTACGATAAGTACATGTTATCTGTCATAGATTTAAGAACTTATCTACTAGAGCGGACATTTTTGTGAGCAGCAAAGGGGATTAGAGAGGTTGAACCTTTGATTAATCTCAGTCTTATGCTTTGGTATGGAGGTCAACAAAGAATTAAACTTCAGAAGTTAATCCTTATAGGTAAGGCCTAAGCTTCAGTTAAATTTTGCAGACCGATCAAAGTCATGAAGGTACATTTTTCTGACACTAAGGCACTTCAGGAGCCTTTTGAAGACAATTTTAATTGCAGATTGGGTACATAACATGTTTGCACAGCAACCTTTGGATAGAAGTAAAACAGTTACCTTTTGAAGTAATGAGAGTGAGGATGAGTAGAGGCAAGCTTCTGTTTCAAGGAGAGAAAGTCTTTCTCACTCCAAACCTGGAAAGAAAATTGATATGTCACTTTTTTTTTTTTGTTGCATAATTATTATTGTTCATACGAGTTTACAAGAAGATTAATTACTTAAGGTTGGACTTCATTGCAGAAAATACCAAAACTAACTAAAACAAATGATCTAAAAAAAGTCAATCAGATTAGTGACTCTGCAAGTTTATGACAAGATGGCTTCCACCAACCTCTTGCAGTAAGACAATATCATGCTGTTCCTTGCACAACAAATCTCCGATCATAGCATAGCGCTGAGGACAGTGTTTGCTGAGGTAGTGGATCCCCCTGAAAAACAAACAGAGAGCATGGACGATGGGTGTTTGCATGTGTTTTCAACCATGTATAAGGAAGACATAAAAAATGCATTAAGAGACACTGCAAACCACAGTCACTGACCAGCAGTTCAGAGAGAAGACTCGCAGACCGACAGAGTCTGTGTTAGCCATGCTGGCAGGTCGGTAGATGTAATGATGGAGAGTCAGATCAGGTGAGATCACTGGGACAGTTCCTGAGGTGACACATAAAAATAATTGTTAGAGACTGATTTCTATGATCTATTCCCAAATGAACACTTTAGGTTCGGAGAGTAATTCAGCAAGGAAACTTGTAGATCAAGGTCAAATACACCAAAATGAATTTATACACTACAAACTTTCTGAACTAAAAAGGCACGCACTCACGAGTCTCAGACAGATGTTTACGACAAAAATAAACATTTAAAAACTGCACAGCAAGCACGAAAAGTGCAAACCAAGCAGATGGAGGCCTGACTTCTGTTCCAGTTCTGTGCTTTGTTTTAAGGATTCAGCAAAATTTCACAATTCTTAAATGGAAAAAAATAGAGATCTGTCCATCTGAAATACTTTGGAGACTGGGAATACAATTCTCTATACTAACATGGTGAACATGTTTTTCCATCACTGTGGTATAGCTGACCCTGGCCAGGCCTCACTCTGTCACGCAGTGGGAAAATGTAATTGATTTTTCAAACGAGAGACAAAGTGAAGAGGCAACTGCATTCACTCCTTTCTCCCGGGACTGAAACAAAACACTAGCCCCAAACAGAGTGCTGACATAGCTTTGCCCTGTCTGGAGAGAAACAGGGGGGACGCAGCAATGCAGTGAAAAGAACCGAGGGGCATCACTGTAGGTGAGGGCTCTTTTGAACAGGCAAAACTGGTCATTGATTATGTGTCAACGCAGAGAAAGAAAAAAAAAAAACAGACAATTAGCATACACTACTCAAAATCAGTCTGGGATTTTGTTGTATGGGTACATGTGTGCATGGATATGCAATAAAAGTCGAATGCAATGTGTCGCATCACTCTTAGGGACTGGAAATATTCACAAATTCAGACATAAACAATCAAGTGAAACACTAAAATATCCGAACATCCCTTACTAATTCAGTACAAAGTAACACAATGCATCTGTGAGTGTATTCAAAATACTGAGGGGATGCTGCACCACTGACAGAGGGGGTGCACACACAGACAGTAGATGTCGCAGGCAGGTAACATCACATCAACACTGGCACAAGAAGAAGGAGGGGGATTTTCTCACCTCAATACACTGCAAAAGGCCTGCGAAATCACTCCAGATTAAGTTACATGAGACCCAAAATGCCGGTTGTAGGTGACGTTAGCTGGTAGACGACGTAGATAAAGTTTTAGCTAACATATATGCTTCGACTGCTACATTTATTAGCCTTCTGCCGTCATTTATACATTGAGATACCGATGAACCGTTATGAACACAGGCAGCTTCAAGAAGAAAAAGATAAAACATCTCGAAGTTTATCACTGCAGGTATCCAGTTAGACAGCTGCTGAACAACTCTAGCTAGCCACTTAGCTTGTGTCCGTTAACGGTTAGGCTAGTTAACGGTGTCTGTTGCCATGTCAGCTGAACGGTTTGTTCATTAACTCGGTTGGTTAATATAACTCACCTCGCGAACCTGTTGACGTCAGCTGTAGTTAACGGGGCCGTTTGACGAGCGGTTCCACTGTTGGCTCCGGAGGCCAAACACTTCCTGTTAGCGTGCTAGCTAACTATGATTGTAAAAAATAGTTAATTATTATCAAACAGGACGAAGTCGGTTGGTCAGCATCAACACTAACTCAGTGCTGTTCGGCCAATTCCATCGTTGCTATGTGCTTTTCCTGCTGGTGTAAAGTTAGCTCATATTAAAAAAAAAAAAATAGTTAAGACCTCCGGTTGTAGTTTTCCGCCCCCAAAATAAAACAGGAGCTTGAGTTACGCCTATATTTTAGTGACAGGAGCGTATATATAAAATACCTTTTCATGGGATAAGTCGCAACTTTAAATAATTTATCGTAAGAAGTAATTTTCAAATAACCACCTTTTGTACAAAATCTTAGTTTGTTGGCTTTCACCTAACATCCGTTTTTGATTTAGCTAACTTGACAGCTGCTTCCGGCTTTAGTTCGCCGCAGCCGCAAGTTATTCTGGGAGGTGAAGTTCTTTCAGGAGAGCTTTGTACAGGCTTGAGTCATTCATTGAAGAAACATACTGAGGAACACACACTACTCAAAATTAGTCAGGGATATTTTAATGTTTCACTAACCCTAACCCTATTTTAATGTTTCACTCAATTGTTTATTCTGTGACAAATCTGAATTTTTATTTCGTGGTTTTGTTTTGTTTGTCCCCAAAAACAATGCAGCAAATTTCATGTTACTTTTATTGCATATCCATCCACATGCATACATGCACCCGTAAGTTATAGCCAGCTAAATGAACTGAAAGTGTTAAAGTAGTTATTATGCAGAAAATACCCCTGATATGTGTCTGTATATATATATATGTGTATGTATCTCCTGTACCAAATATATATTATAAATAACATTTGATTGTCATTAGCAATGTATCAGTGCATACATATAATTGAGCTAGTTCAGTCTGATGGTTCCCAAATTTAGGTCCCCATTCAAAGGGTCCCAAGATGATTAGGCTGTTTCTTTGTTAACAGTTTAGAGAGGAAATCACTCTTAGATGGAAAGATGACAAGTTGGTGCCCCAACTAAACCCTGTTTCTTTTGTAAAAAAAATATCTTTTTTGAATCACAGACCAAAAAATGTTTAGTCGTAAAACTATTTTGTTCATGTAAAATCTTAATCTGAAAAAAAACCCTAATAATTACAGTATATTTCTGAGATAAATGTGGTATAGCAAAAAATACACTCTTTCCCTCTGAAATGCAGTAGACTTGAAAGTGGCAAAACTGTAAAGATAATTAAAACTGCTTCTAAGTGCAGTTTATTGGTCAATCCTACTTTATCATATAGGCTACTCTATATTGATATCAGTGTTTGGAGGACTGAAACCTCCAAAATCAAAAATATTAAAATGAATAAATAAATGAATGGTTAAATAAATAGATATGCCATTAAATGCACCGAAAATAGAACACAGAATTATGAAGCATTCATTTTTTAAAAATGTGACAAATTTATATTTTGATTTCTTCTGTATTCATTTATCTTTGTATTATACTCCTAATTATTTATTTTCCTATTTTTTTTTTAAATATCTGTTTACTTATTAACTTCAGAAAAAACTTTTTCACACATATTTATTTCTGTATTTTCTTTTTACATTTCTGCTTAACTATGCAAATGAGGAGGCTTACCCTTCAGAATTTATGACTGAGGGATCATTTATTTTATTGACAGGGGAGGTGTTATGGATATTAAGGCTTAATGACTACTATTAAATAAATATTAAGCTTAACTTTCAATCTAATACAATAGTAGCCAGCACCTACACTATATTTGATTTCATAGGCTTCTGCTATATCAGTAGGAATAAAAACATCAGGGACAAAACAAATTTACAAACATGTTTAATAAGTTTTCTGGGGGAAAATGGCCCCAAAGGCACCATGCGTCTTTTATTGTTAGATACATTTGTTTGATTACATAGTCCAACCTCTACTTTGAAGTATAAAATTGCAATGCACAATGGTAACAAAGACAACAGTAAACCACCTTAAACCAAAAAAAACAAAAACAAAAAACTGCCCACACCATTCAGAATATGATACATTAGATATCTTATTATTAATTATCAATATCAGCACAATCACACATTATTTTCAGTGAAGCATATGGCAAACACTGAAAGTCAAAAGACAACAGAATCAAAACAAAACATTAATCTTGATAATGGCAACAAAAAACAAAAAAATTCTGTATAAAAGATACATTGAGAAACCTGCTAGAGGAGGAGTGTTATTGTATCTAGCTTGTGAAATATGACATTCAAAGCCAGGTGCAATTAATCCACCGTACAATATCTTAAATTTGAACCTTTATAGCACAATTGTCCAGTGAACCACACAGAGTAGACACTTGTCTAGCAGGATCCATAGGAAGACAGTCCTCCTGTCTCTAATACAGGTCCTGCAATACTTTTAACATCTCCATCACAATGGAAAATGATCAATACATCTCCAGTACCCCACCCTGCCCTCCCGCTATTTCTTTTCCAACCCTATAAATAACAATCAATGGTCATATTCCACAGCACAGAGACAATAGCTCTCGTTTCAAGACAATTATTTAGTTTGATTTAAAAAATTATTACATGTGTAATGTCAGTAAAAAATTGTCTTAAATATCAAAACTGAACTTTTATCAACGAA
>OMLP01022285.1:12186-26191 GCA_900302685.1 Spondyliosoma cantharus | reverse complement strand
CAGGGGCGACACGGCCTCCTCGGCCGCACAGTACTCCAGCAGGCGATAGAGCACCATGCAGGACTGCTCCTGGATGCAGCCCTGCTCCGCCACCAGACAGTCCAAGGACGCAGACACTGGCACGTTAGCTGGAGGAAAGACACTGTTAACATTACAACCAATGTGTGCAGCCGGGTTTATGGTCCGGTATTATTCTTTAAGCTAAATAGGCTGTAATTAAAAGAAGAGAGCAGAGTGAGTGTACTCCATAGACCCTCCACTGCACCACAGCAGGCAGATTAAATTGAAAGCTCGCGAGTGTAATAGAGGAGCAACGTGGGCGAAAGCTCAATGTTCCTCATAGAAAAACAGGAGTCTCTTGGATAATTTAACAACACTATAGAGTTATGCTATGATTCTAATTCATTCTCTATCTTCTCGTGGGGACGACTAGTTGACTTTGCTCCAAAATGTTTTTATGTTCACAGCCTTACAGCGTAACTTTGCCCTTTTAATTATGAGCCATATTCTTTCATTATAGCCCCTTTTGGAAATGCTCCAGCTGCCAGTCACATCACGTTTTGGAGCCAGAAATGAATTTATTTAATTGATGTTAATTTGTATATGGACAAGAATGTAGGGTAAACTGACACCACACACCACAGTGTTTATAGCCTAAGTTAATTTGCAATGCCCGACCCCAGATGGGCCTTTTAAAATACATGAAACGCAACAACAATTACATAAAGGCAAACACAAACTAAACAATAAATATAGACAATAAAATACAGACAGAACAATATAAATACAAGCTGTAATATAATACAATTAAACACCATAACACAAGAAGCACCACAACAAAGGATCCCAGTCAGGATCCAGTTTGACTCATTGATCCCCCGAATAAAAAAAGCAAATGAGGATTTTCTTAAAGCCACCTTACAATACCAGTTGGACACTCAAAGTCTTGAAACACTAGAGAAGCTTAAAATAAAAAAAAGGAGTTCAAACTAAAGTGCTTTGTGTCTCCAGAGGAAGCTGCATGTGATCAGATAACTTGACTTGCAACTTAGTCAACGAGCGAACATCACTGGAGACAGTTCATCAGATCACATGCAGCTCCCTCTGGAGCCACACAAGTCTTTATAATACTGTTTTCGCCTGTGCAATAGAACTCTACAAGACCTGTAAACACACTTAAGTTTGCAATATCAGTGGAGTTACCCTTTAAGTATGTACCACAGGCCACGGTGCTCCTGGATCAGTCAGCTCAAAACATGCTATCAAATATTTAGAGAAATGTTATCAAGCTACAGCGCTGCCTCTACCCATTTTTTCTTTATGTATAATGTGAGGATTTTGGCTTCTCAGAAACCTGGGCATCCAAGATTTGAGGGTCAGCTGCCGAGCAGCGTTGCATTCAAAAGTTAGGCTGAAAATACAACCCAAGAGTTGACCAGACGGGGATGTTGAGAACAGAGAATTGGTTAGTTTCCTGGATCAAAAAGGATGCTGTTACTCAGCCAACTCTTAAGTCTTGGATGCCTCTTGAATCTTCCTGCAATTACTTGAACCATCAAAAAGGAGGCATTTTCCAAAATAGCACTCTCCCATGTGACAATAATAACATGGCTGAAAGATTACAGAGAAAAAGATCTCTGTGTGCAGAGTTATCTTGCCATGGTTGACAGACTTGCATTTCTATAGCGCATTTCCAGTCTACTAATGACTCAAAGTGCTTTACAACACACACATTCACAGGCTGATGGCAGAGGCCTCCATGCAAGGTGTCAACCTGCTCATCAGGAGCAATTTGGGGTTCAGTTTCTTGCTCAAGGGGGGCTAGGCACTCAAACCTGCAACCTTCCAATTACTGGGCGACCCACTCCACCTCCTGAGCCACAATAGCCATTGTGGTATAAATGCAAACTAACAGCCATCTTTAAGGTAGCAAACATGTAATATATTTTCCAAAATCACTGGAAGCTTTGTAAAAAATATGCATCACTATTGTGGTGCTTGAACATTTTGCATGTGACATATTTAGTATTTTCACAGACATGTACTGTAGTCATGGAGGTCTTGTACAAAAGCACCGCTGTTGTTATTGTAAAAGGACACACGGACAGCTGGGGGCCAAACCTTTTGCAGCAGGGTCCCTTCCACTTGGAACAAGCTTTTCACCACTGTCAGACACTGTCTCCACATGCAACACTAGAGACAAAACCAATTTATTCAGCACGGTGCCTCTTTTTTCCCTCCATCAAACCAAACCAATAGACTTTTGGTTCCAATTTTGCTTCCAGACAGAAAACTCATCCTGGGTGAGACAGTGGCTCATATCTAATGTCCACCACAAGGATGTTTCCCTCCCCGAGGCTCCCAAAACAAACAGTCTGAGGCGAACACTTTTCATCTGAGAGATGCATCAGAACACCTAACAAATATGCGGCTTGAATATATTGCATGATTACATCAGCTGTATGTGTATTTGAAAGGATTGATCCTATTAAGTCGGTAAGTATAAATGTGCTGCATCTCAGCGACCACACTTCCTCTTATACAAACACACTGTTCATTGGAACGGAAGTCGTGTTGGGCCGCAGTCATTAAGCATTAGCAGTGTTTTGATTGGCAGCAATGAATGAAAGTGACAAACTACACATCGTTTTATAATAATGATTGTTGCCCCGTTAAAAACACAATGTGTGGAGGCCAGAGGCAGCCTGAGGGAAAAGAGAAGAAAAAAAAGAACGAAAGGCCTCTTCATAAAATTGCATTCTGATGGAGCATTTCAGGAAATTAATTTTCTCAAATGTGACACATAATTGTCCCCACAAATTACATTTTATACACAGTGATTCTACAGAAAGAAAAATGGCTCTGGCAGACAATATGCTCCCCCTCCACTTTTCTTCCCCCCCACACTTTATCTTGTTAATTTGCTGTATTCTGTCACTTCTTAGCTGCACAAAAGGAACAGACTGACAGACATTTACAAAATGTTGTGCCACTAGAAATGAATGGACTCACAGTTCATGTTTGAACTTAATGCTTAATGCTTCACAAATATTTGTGCTTATTTAAATCTCACGTGTATTTATGCTTCAGTGCATTAACATTTACATCACACAAGCTCGCATACACGCGCACACACACACACACACGGCATTGTGTTTCATCGGTCACACACTTCGATTAAGCGCCTGCTGACTGGCGGCACAAAGCGCGGCTGCAATCCAATTCTGCTGCTGCATGTTTTGCAATCTCGGGCGCCACATGAGGTCCACGTCTCACTTTGGCATGAGACATATCATAAACAGAGGCTCTGCTTCGTCGCCGCTGCAGGAAACCTGCCAAGGCTACTGCAGCGAATCCACAGGGAGAGGCGGGAAGAAAAAAACTCCGGGTAACACACAGTGAGTCATGCACACAGCCACAGCTCCCCGAGGTATGTAAAGGTGATGGCTACCTGTATATGATACCCTGATAATTGTACTAAAGTATTGAATTCCACTGTGCTTAGCTGCAGTTTAGACAGGCTTCGTATAATCTCCTGTTTGGGCAGTTTATTCCTTATTCCTTCCCAGTGTTTGCTCCCTGAGGCTCACCATTGATAACAAGAGACTATCAGCAATTTAAGTTTTCCGAGAGCCTTTCTTTGCACGCACATGCACAGATAAGAAAAACCCGATATAAAGTACAGAAGAGCTCCGTGAGACGGGTCATGATTATTTTAATAACTTGAACATCTTTAACGTCATGGTGGTAAAGAGGCACTGCGCTCACGTTATACTAAAGTAAAAGTCCAGGTGGAGGGGATCGTCGGTGTGAGTGTGAAGAAAAAAGGAGAGAAAAGCGAAGATGAATTACTGTGATATGTGAGCCATAATACACCCTATTGATTTCTCACTGAGCTGATTAATAGAATTTGTGAGGCAAAGCCGATGAAGGTTGACGGCATAAACGACAAACCACCACACCACATAGAGACGTTCGTGGGGGCGGGGGGCAGAGCGGATTGGCGGATTTCTCTCCCGTTCCTTTCAAAGGTGTGGGATGAGCAGCAGAGCGTCCAGATTGTTGGGCAGTAATCTGACTTGAGAGGAGAGCGTGGTGGGACAGTGTGACTCGGATGTGAAATGTGCTGTGGGATCGTGACAGAAGGGACTTCTCGGAGGGGAAGTCACGGGCTCAAGAGGGAAATGGAAGCGAGGTGACGAGATGGAGTGGAAGTGTGACCGGGGGAAGATGATGGTGACTCCTATGACTTGTTACTACTTGCACTCAGACCAAAGCCATTCCTGAGTGAACTTTACATATAATAGTGTGCTCGCATGCACATGAATGTTCCACACATTGAAGGCCTGCTACAGCATGGCATGACTTGGAATATGTCAATCAGTAGCTGTAATTTGTAGGCGTGAAAACAGCAAGACAAATGAATCTACTAGCTAATCAACTAGCTTGATAATCAGTGAATCATTTAAATACATTCAATTCAAGGTAACCAGTGGTGGGCTCGGGATGCTAGAGGGACAAAAAGAGCGTTGAAAGTGCACCCAAAAGAGCACTTCATCACGTTTCATCAACCATAGGGGCACCAAGGGGGCACTTTCCAGGTTTTTTTTCGAACACCAGTCCAACATTTACATTAACGTTTTACTTTACAGGCAGGTTAATTTCATAGCAAGGTGAAGAAATTGCTGAGAAACAACAAAACTAAAATCAGTTAGACAAGTTGAAGTGTGCCATTACCGGTAAGTACTGGGTAAGAAGAGAGTAAAATAATACAGAATTGGTTGGTAATTACATGGGAATTAAGTATTTAGAATGTGTATTCCTTATCCCAGTGTTTTTCAGTCCTGGTGGCTCCCTGCCCTGCATGTTTTAGATGTTCCCCTGCCCTTCTTCAGTTACACCCCTGTTCCATTATTTGTCGCTGTGTATTCAAGCCAGTGTTTTCCCCTCACTCTTTGACAGCTCATCTGTGTCTCCTGTGCCTGTTCCTCGTTCCTTGTGTGTCCTGATGTGTCCTGATATGTCCTGATGTGTCCTGTGTTCCCTGCTTTTTCCTCCATGGCTTCTGGTTTGTCTTCAGTTTTGTATTTCTCAATTGTGTTTCTTTGCGCTTTCCTTTGCCTGCATTTTGTTGTTTGCATTTTGGATTTTGGACTTTGGCTATCAGCTTATCATTCAAGCTCGCTTTTTTCCTCGTTTACCTGCCTGCCTGTGTGCGTCTGCATTTGGATCCTCGCCATTTTACAAACGTTTATGATTAGAGAGTCGACATTACATTTTACAGGCGGTGGTTATGGTTAAAATATGAAGCCTCATAACTTGGTATTACCTGCTAACAGTCTGTCTTTACTATGCAATAAGGGATACAAATGCTATAAATGTTAGGTTAAAATGTTAATCCTATAACCAGAACATTTAAGCTTTACTGGATAAACTCTCATCCTGATTGGTGTAAATGTATAATAATATAATGCTCCCTAAATATATGGATATCCACAGTATACTGTGCACAATAAACAGGAGAAAGTCAGCAGCAGGACAATAGAGCTCATGTTTGTATGTCAAAAATAATGATTTTTCCTGCCAGAACGTCTATTTTAATCTTGATTTAAGCTACTACATTCAAAATAAATATATTTATTAATAATGGGCGGAGCAGATGGCACATGCAAGGGAGGTCTTTATAAACATTAGAGACGAGTAGGTTAGGTCCAAGCCTAAAAATAAACAAAAACAAAACGGTGGCTGACCCCAGCTCATTCCAAAAATTAAAAACCCTTCATTTCACACAGTAAAGTTTGATTTAAAACGTTCCCTGCACTGCTTATAGAGATGATTCAGTTTCTGACTGTTTGTGCTAAATGCTCCTGGTTTCTACTCCTTCATATATTTGAACTAACACACCTTTTTTTTCTCCTACTATGGAGTGTGCATCATGTTTAATATTTGCCAGGACTGTGCAACATGTCCTATAATGTGCCATAATGCAGCATCTTAATGGTGCTATTTGTAAAAGTAAAAAGAAAAAAAAAATGGCCAGGATTGACCTGCTGCTCAGTGCTCATTATCATCTTTACTGTTGCTTTCTTTGGCTGCGGTAACTCGCTAACATTGGCAAGCAGCTCAGTTAGACGTGGAGCTAAGTGGCCCTGTGAGCTGATACCCTCGGATCAGAGGGGAAGTGACCAAGAGCAGCGGGGCTCTTGTCCTCTCCTGTGCTGGATGGAGGTGTTTCCAGAGGACACACCAGAGCACACCTGGTTAATCGGTGCTGCTTTAGCGCTCGTGTGGCCCATTATCGAGCTTATTCTGCTGAGCTCTTAATTTTGCCCACTTTCCGCCAATCAGCTCATCGTCTTCCTAACATTAAAGTTTCTACTTACATTAAACATTTAAACATAAAAGTTTGCACATATTCTCTTTTGTATGAAGAAAATTAGAAGCACCGCCCTGGGCAACCTCAGTCGAGCAAAGCAATGCTTTTTAAGGAAAAGGGATAAGTTCTGTTATAAAAGTGAGCTCAACTCATTACTGCATGAACTACCAGTGACTCTCTGCTTCTGTATATACTTTTCAAAGCGGATGACAGTTTTTTTGGGATGTGTTAGGCATCGTGGATTTCCAATTGACCAGAGTATATTTTCAGCAGTCAAAAGCCAAAAGGCCACATTTTGAGCAGAAACCCTGAACAATATTTTTTCAACAAAAAACTTTTGCCCCTTGTTATCCTCAACTCCACCCCTGCAAATGTTGGCCAAAACATCGGAAATCTCTCCGTACTGCGATTGTTCTCCACATTGTTCAATGAGTGGTTCCTGCAGCTTTTTTCACATGGTCACATCAGGACCATTCTTTTAGCAGACATAGCATGTGGCTTTTAAGTGAGAAATACACAGTGTACAGTCTCATTCAATGGTCAGCACGATAACAAAGCAATACAAACTCCACTTTACAGAACAAGTGGATTTTCTTTTATCCCCCTTAATAATAACCCTATCTTCACAAAAAGCTGTAATTTAATTTAATCGTACAACTCCGGCTCATGGAAAGTACCTTGATAGCTTTTCTCCAAAACAGTGAGTATGTAAAAAAAGTTTCACACACCTTTATCCCATAATTGCCCAAAACCACTTTGCATGCACGGGCAAATGACACCTTTGTTTCCTCCGCAATTTGTGCAAGCTAACAAGACTGAGTCTCTGTGAGACTGAGGTGCTCAAAAGTGCATCACAGTTGCATGAGCTGTAATCAGTTTTTATGTGCACAACCCACAGAGACGACTCCAGCGCTGAAGTCATGTGCAGTTCTAGGAAGGGCCTGTGAGGAACAGCTAACTCGAGGTGTGAACGTTCTCATTATTGCGGCATTCAGTAGAGACAGGAACACTTCAGCTAAGATGGAATCTTAGAGAGTCAATAGAGAGTGTGTGCTTCTACCCTCAGGTAGAAGGTAAAGAGTTCCCACCCATAGGACTAAACATTACAAATTTTCTTTTGTATGTACTGCCATTAACATGCTGAATTCGCTGTAAATGACGTCACTATTGCACTTTCTGCTTCTTTTGCACACTGGACTCCATGTAGTGATCTTGCACTGTATTTTATTTCACATACTCGTCTGTGTCTATCTGTGTTGTAATGATGTTTCCATTGTTATTCATTTTCTTGTGTGTTGTGTCGTTGGTTGTGTGTTTCTTAATACCTGGCTGCAACTTAATTTCCCCCCAAGGGACAATAAATTTGACTTGACTCGACTTGATTTGAGCACATAACACACAGGTTGTTAGAAACGACAGCTGGTTCCAAAAAGTGCAGAATTCTTTTGGAAGCGGTGACACTTTATAGGGTACTATGAATATTTATATCCTTATTGGCAAGCATATTTGTAGCATATTTGTAACATATGTGATCCCCCTAGGAATTTGTTGAATGCTGGCATAAGCTAATGGGTGATCAATATATATGTTGTTTTACCTTGTGATATGCCGCAGGTAGCTCCAGAATTTTTAATATCCATTGTCTTTTCAGTTGGTATTCGATCGGGAAGTGGTGAAATGACAACAATTTGTAAGATTCCCTACGTTGATATGACTCCTAACCTGGGACACAGCAACAGGACATTTGCACCCGAGCATGATGTCAGAGGAAAATGGCCGCTGTGTGAATATTGTCTGTTCATGGAAAAATCTTAACCTGTTCCACCACTGCCTCTGTTCAATCTTTGGTGAGAGTTGCACATGTGCATTAATTAATGGGCAGGATGTAGCCAATCAGAGGCAGAGTAGGGTGGGTCATGCCGAGCAAGGTAGTGTGATCTAAAATAACACAGCTACGGCAGTAGTGGCTGTACGTCTGCTGACTGACTGGAGTGTATATATATATTATGATAGTAAATATATGAAAATATATATTTATATATATTACATAGTGGTGCACATAAGTTACATAAGTAAAGGTTCAACTCCAAACCAGGCTTTTGAGGAAGTGCAGGATCAGTGTTTTCGCTGGGAGACAGTAACTCCCTTTGGCGGGGACTTTTTCACTTTGCAGACCTCTACATGCACAAAAATGCTTCATTACACAATAAAAGAAATGCATGCTAATAAGCAGCTAGTTAATTATTTTATATGTGTACCCTATAGTGTGTTACCATAAAAGATAGATGACAATTATGCCTGTTCACCATAATCCAGATATTCAACAGCATGTGTTGGGATCCAAGCTCCCCCAAGTTGACAGCTCTGCTCATGTGTGGAAGAATCATCACTTCATATGCTGAATTAGCTGCTGCCCAGTGCATCCAGTACCTGGATAAGGTCTCGTTTAATGAGCTGTGCTGCTGGATTGTGCAGCCACATCACGCAGGCAGCATCCCTCCTTCAGGTATTCCAGGTCCAAATACATCCTTGCATCAGGTGATGCAGCAGCCAGTCGGGCTGTATGGAGCTGTGTGAATATTTCAGGCTTCTGCCTTCTGCTGGCCAGCACGGGCCTAAATTACCAAGTGCCAAATAATTTCTTGGCCAGACAGGGCCACACAGATCAGCTGTTTCCATCGGGTATGACGGCTTTTGGTGGTGCCATCAAGCGAGCACCAGTGACAATCAAGTACACACACAAATGAAGTATAACATAAAGGATACATAAATGATTGGCATTCAAGAAACTTTCTATAGTACAAATCAAATGTCATTCAGAAACCCACAGTTTATTGTTAAAGTTGTCCTCGATGTGAGCATTTTAATTAAAATGATTTCTTTAAAGTGCAGGATCAAATACGTGAAGTAATTGCATATTCAGAAACTGTATTTAATGTTTTTTTTATCAAAGTAGGGTGCAATGGGCAGGTTGCCAATTTAATCTTTGTGTGCTCCCGTCCTAAACGAAACTGAATTACAGGCGCAGAGTACGTAAAGACAATGCCTCAGCAGAAAGAGAGGAAAAAGAAGTCTACGGTGCAGCGGGAAAGATAAAGAAGCCAGGGGTTGGATAAATCGTGGTGTGCATGGAGTGAGGGCACCCAAATCCCTGCACAGTCTGTATATCAAATAGTGGATAGAAACAGCTCGAGCATGCAAAAATCAGTCCACCTTGGACCTGTGTGACTTTATACAGCCTGAAAATGAGCTCTAATAAATGTATGATGGCCGTGTTATGGCTCAATCATGTCCACTAAATGAAGGACTGAAATAGCAACACTCAATCACCAGTTGCAGTCTGTACTGGGACTTTAGCCATAATCCACAGAGGCCTCGAAACAAAGGGTCAATGTCGGGTTTAATGTCATTCAACAATAGCCGGCGTCCCATTTATCTATCTCGCAAAGGCACCGCGTGGACACGCTCAAAGTGATCTCATGCATTATTTGTGAGACGTCTTGCCATTATTGAAGTGGAAAAACAAGCAGATGAATGTAACAAAACATGCGGAGCTGCAACAATTGATTAGTTGTCAACTATTGAATTAAAGCCACATTATGTCAAAATCATGTTGATGGTACATGTTCCTGTAATAAGGTGAATGGTGTCTCTGTCTCAGCCACACCAACCCCTCATCATTTGTTTCTGCACTCTGTAACTTCAGTGACTTAACATCATTATGAAGTCATGAGTGTTGTTGTTGTTAGCGTCTACAATACGTCTGACAAATTGTTACGGACCTGAGATTTGTATTTATGACAGTGGTGTTTTACCCAGAAAACTGTGGGGGCAATTTCTACATAATGCTGCTTTAAAGTGTTATTTGTAAGAAGATAAGGTAGGTAAGGTAAGAAGGTAAGACCTACCATCCCCAAGGCATCAGTATTTGACAAGTTGCGAATGAAATCAACTTTTCTTGACTTTCTTCGATTGATTCCAGCTTCTTAAAGGTAAATATTTTCTGATTCCTTTACTCCTCACTGTGTCAGTAAACTGAATATCTTTCAGTTGTGGACAATTTGTGGACAACGCGTTAATATTTCCAAACCAGTAATCAGATTAAAGTTACTCAAGTCACTGTGTCATTTTCCTCAGTAAAAATATGTATTTTTGCTTTCTTCTTGCGTCTCGGGGAGTGATGTCACGTACGCGACAAGTCACCTTTTCAGCATGAGGACAACTCGCGTGTAACACCACGCAGCGACACAAACACAAACAATGGAGGGAGGAGAGAGATGCGCCTTTTCTAGCTGGAAATACAGTAATTATTTTGAGTTTGTGTCAGCTAAAGATCAGAATATTAAGGTTTGTTGTACACTCTGTGCTGGCAACAAAGTACTATCAAGCTTCAAAAACACGATTTGACGGAACATTTGGAGTCGCAGCACAGTTAAGTTTACAGAGCAAGTCCCACCAGGCGGTGTTAAGCAGAGAGCTGCGAGCAAAGCCACAGTCTCGACTTCTGCAGGAGGTCCCCCACCACCCAAACAACAAAAGCTGGACTTCGGTGCAAAACAAGTATGTGGGGTTGAAGAAGTTGGTCGGGCGGTATGTTGTAGAGGAAATGCTGCCCTTACTGTTAAAAATGCACTTCTAATAAAGTGAGTATTGGCAAAAACATTTTTATGTTGAGGGGTTGTCGGCAGCTGCTGAATGTAACTAATAAAGTAATCTAACTTAGTTACTTTTAAAAATAAGTAATCAGTAAAGTAGCTAAGTTACTTTTTAAAAGGAGTAATCAGTAGTCAGATTACTTTTTCAAGGTAGCCGTGGCAACACTGACAAGAACTCACTGCTTTAAATAATGTTTCAAATACTTATTCACATATTCAACATAAAAACATTTTCAAAGTATAAAAGAATTGGCGGTCTAAAATTTCAAAGAATGTTTGAGGGGCAGGGACAGAAACTAAAAAGGTCTCTACAGAAACGCAGAAAACATGTTTTATCTACCATAGGGGCCTCCAAGAGGGCACATCCACAGCATCTTTTCCACCAGTGCAACATCAGCTATCTTTTTCTTATATGACTTATCAATTGCTTATTAATAACAAAACATGAATAGATAAGCTAATATATGATTAGAACATTGATATTTTTCCAACATTTTCTGACAATTCGGAGAAGCAACATGAAAATCGTCACTAGCAGCCCTTAAAACAATCAACATAACTCATAGAGAGTAACTGAGAAGTAATTGGAGGATTGGGTCGAATCACTTCATTTTGTAATGTTGTTTTTTTGCTAAATATTCAAATAAGAACATCTCTCTAGACGGCTGCAATTCCTCCTCATTGTTTGTTTCAGTCCTGCAGAGACACATTAGAGATGACACCGGTTGGCCCTGAGCTCTGTGGTGACAGACGTGTCGGGAAGGCTGTCTACTTCTGAAGCTCCCGCTGCCATTGTTTTGCTCACAGTGTTGTACAAGGATGAATTGCAAGGTAAAAATAACACCGAGAGGGCCTTTTCATACAGTACCTATAGACACAAACAGGGAGCATCCACTTGGCAGATAGTGAACAGTTTGTGATATGGCTGCAAAACGGCAGCTGTGCAACAGATTCGTCCAATAACCAGATTGAAGTCGAGGGAGTTCTGCATAGTTTCCACCTTCCTGTAATGATGTCAGTTAACAAATCGGAAATCCAATTGTTTATTTTGCAATTAGTTATAATGTAAGAATCCAACATCATGACAGTCTTGTCTGATGTGCATCTGCAGCGGCTCAGACGTCTATTAAACAGCGGTTGAACGTAACTGCTTTTCTTGGTGTGATTCCACCTAAGTGCCTGCCAGGTGGGCTCGACACAGCGGGTGATATACTGGGAGCCCGAGAAGCTTTGACATTCACAAGACACATTCATCATTTTAAGATACTAATCTCTAATGGGCTGCTTCACCTGACATTATCTGAAATGTTCCAAGATGCAGTAAAGCCTGCGCCTCCTCCTCCACCGCTGAAATAATCCTAACAATTATGGTATTTGCATTTATTTCTGCAGTATAGAGCACAGGGGGGGAGGAGGAGGTGTGTTCCATGTAAAGATTATTTTTATGTGGATCAGGAAACCACATTCAAAGGGTGACAAAGAATTCCTGCTCAGGCTCGAGCACTGACGAACACCTGTTATCCAAATTGACATTACCAATAACCACAGGTCAACAAGCGCAACGCTCCACTGGGAGACTCCTTATCGAGCCACCGTCACATCATTGACTTTAATGATTATAACTCAGAGGAATCCAGCTTGATCTACTGCCACGTCAGATAAGAGGCAGATCTTTTAAGAAGATTCGATCATCAGCAAAGACAAAGACAGACTGCAAACCAATGCCGTAAAGTTACATTCTTGCTTTTCCTAAATCAACCTCTAATGCACAAAAAAAAAAAGCTGAAATGCTTTCACGCACAGGAGGACGTCATTTAGTTTAACAATTCATGTGTGATATTTCCATGATCTGGGACAGTCCGATCAATATTTGGGCAGATGAATAGCTCTTTCTGGAATGGGTCCAAGGCAGAATTAACAGACCTGAGTGCATGATGTCATCCAGATGTAAATTTTTTTTTTTTTTTTTTTTTTAAATCTAAGGCTGCTGCTATAATATCAATTAGAAAGTGGTTTAATGGAGCACTTCAATGGGACTTTGGGGGCCACACACAGCATTTCCCACTTTGTCCTTTGTTCTTCTTGAAATGATGAGTAAACTGTCCTCTGTTCCACAAGCTATTCACATACAGGTGATTTGCAAAAAAGCTACCACTTTATATATTATCAAGACTGGACATCATCAATGTAAACTGGAATCCAGTTTCCTCTTGTGCATCTTGTGTTGAAGGCTTCCTTACAAGCTATAATTGTTTTTATTTTCCCATGAAAAAAAAAAACAAAAAAAAAACATGACAACATGCATGCCTTTGTTTTTTTTTTTTTTTTTTTGTTTCAGGTTCTGCACACTGGAAGATCTCATCCAAAACGGAACACCACACTCCGAGCCCCACGCGAAATTCCTCCTGCAGCCTCAGTGGACAATGTGCCTCGATCTGCTTGACAATGAGAAATGTGTTACTCACCATGAGAGAAGACACTGAGCAGGAGTCCAATGATCATCATCCTGTCCGGTGACATTGGAGAGTAGAGGACTGACTGTGAAACTCGCACCCGGCTCGCTGCAGCTCAGTGACCCGTCTCCTGCCACATCCAGCCAGCCTGCTCCTCCTCTGCTCCTGCTGCTGCTCCTGCTGCTGCTGCGCCCGCACGGACTGACGCGGATCGGATGGGTCTAGCGCACAAAGTTGGCCAAACTGAAGCGTGCACACCAGTCAAGTTCTCGCGATTTTTGTTCTCCCATTTATTTGTCGGATCCCGGTTTTATTGATCTCTTGCGGGCGTATTCGGTAGATGTCCGAAACATTTATCCCAAAAAAAAGTTTATGCTCAGTCAGTCAGTCAGTCAGTCAGTCACACAGCCTCCAAAGTGTCGCATTTGGACTTGTGCGCAGCTCCACAGTTGTCCAGCCACAGTTGAGATCAGGGCGCAGAGACTGTGTGGTGGCGCATCTTGTTCTTGATTGGCCACTGA
>OMLP01022285.1:0-12166 GCA_900302685.1 Spondyliosoma cantharus | reverse complement strand
GCTCGTGGGATGTGAACATGTTTCTTCTTTGTGTGTGTGTGTGTGTGTGTGTGTGTGTGCGTGTGTGTGTGTGTGTGTTGGCTGGGGGGGCCGGATTGTAGCAGCAGACAAGTTATTGGCTTCAACACAAGGTGTAAATTATAGATTGCATTGAAAAGTCATTATGTTCAGCTGCAGAATTACACTCACTAATCCACTTAATTCACCGGGAAGTTTTATTTCTGTCTGTATTTCATTGTGTTCTAATGGTTTCAAGTGCTGTTCAAAGCAAATCTCTGCTGAACGGGCTTTAATGGCTTTGACCTTGACACTGCATTCACAATAATGCTTTCAATGGGGAAACAAGCAGAGAGAAGGTCTGTTCTGTGTTTCCATTCGGAAGGAGCACGTTTCTGGTTGTAAATATTGTTCTTTTCCTCCTCGGGTGCCTTCGTTTGTCCGCTGAGGTGAGCTTTAAATGCTCAATTGAATATGTTTACTTCTCCTGCCTTGAGACCCGGCTGCAGCTCCACAGCCTTTACCACTCGTATCAGCTTACAGCAGGACTGGGAGTGTGAAATCTTTACTTGTTCCACTGCTGCAGCTGACCTGTGAGTGGAAAGGGTTGGTGCGCGGGGGGATGACACGCAGTGAGAGGGACTGAAAGCTGTGGTACACACCTGCAACACCGAGGGGTTTTATATCCAAACATACAGTTTCACTGAGCAGTTTGTGTCTTTGCATGTTCAGATTCTGTCTTCCATCCTCTGTATTACTCCCTCCTGAGATATCATGTTTGCTTTATCCCTCTGAAGTGATCAAGAAGACACAAAAGTGGCCTTCAAGGTTAAAAAAAACAAAGAAAAGTGGCACTCATTGATTTTTTTTCTTTCACTTTAAAGTCATTTATGGATGGGCTACTTGAAATGTATGTTGCGTTCATTATATTACCCAGTTCACAGTGAAAAACACTGCACAGAAAACATGATTCACTAACACCTAACTGCCACTCAATATAAAAAGAGAACAAAAGCAATTTAAAATTGCAGAGTGCACGCCACTGACCTGTTGTCCTCGCTGTAATTAAAAGGCAGCAGAGAGGGATTAGTGGATTAATTTACACATCCTGTTCAACTGGATGCTCAAGTGGCAGCAAGAAACACAAGTGGACAGAGACTGTCATTAAAAAAATGCACATCCAGCCAAACAAGAACAACAAAAGCAACACCTCTAATGGAGCAGTAACTATGGCAGCATGAGGAGACCTCGCACTGCACTCAGTGCTGCAAAACTGAGCAAGTGGATGTTCTTTGACAGCTTGTGTCTCAGTGTGTTCTCATAAAAGTCAGGTTCTATTCACTGTAATCTTCTCCTGCTCCAGCTTCAGAGGATGGTCTATGACAGGATCCCTCAGAGGAGGCTTGACTCTTGACTGTGTGGCATCGCAGCAGCTCCTCCCTTTGGTCAACGCCGGGCATTACATAATGCATGCACAGGTTACCAAATCACCTTTCACTGTGAGATAAAGGTGTTTGTACAGCTGTGTTTAAATCAGAACAGTCCGAGTTTCGTGTGGCCACGCTGACGATGGTTCGGCATGACATCCATCAACGAGGCCCCGGAGACAACTCTATTCAACAGCTGTCATCAGCTTAATGAGAAACATATTTTGCTTCCAGTTCTGCTGTTCGATGAGGCTTGAAATAAAACATTAAGTAGTTTCATAAATTGTCACAGGGGCATATGAACCACCAGAACATATTGTCGCAACACTGACATCTTGAGTGCAACAGGAAGTCAACAATGTGTCACATCGGCCCTCCGGATCACGGAAGTAATGTAATTAACAGCACTTCATTTACAAAACTTTCATTTAAAGGGGCAATGTGCAGCTTTGCAGAAGAAATTCACTGTCGGTATTTAAATATAAAAATATTAATGAGGTTATAAAATGAGAAATTTTAACTGGATAACTGATTTAAAAAGCTGTTCTCAGAGGAAAATGAGGTAAAACTGTATGAAATTGTGTCGTCCTTTAAGGTCAGTTTGTCATTTAGTTTGTGTTGGCATTAAAAAAAAAAACACTTTATGAAGATCTTTCTCTTCTCATTAACATTTCTTCTCCACAACTGCATAATATACTTTTAAAATGAAGAGATGGAGGTTGTGTGATTATGAGGGAATAAAAACTAATACTTTCTTGCATTTCCAATAAAGTCTTGTTGCTGTTTTATTTTTCTGCGCTCTCTCTATCTCTCTCTCGCTCTTGGTGGTGTTTTTTTTGTGGGTTTTCTCATGAATATATTGGCTCGAAAGTAACTCAGAAAGTAACCCTTTGGTTTTAAAAGGTCAAAGGTTATGCTGTAAAGCTTCCACGCATGACCTTTCACACAACCGCACTGTCAAAATTTACATACTGACCTCCGACGAATGTTGATAGATGGATGGGTCACGGCTTGCTGTTTAGCGCGCATGTTAAATGTGTTTTCAATAAAGTTTATCCATCCAACAGTTACTTCATGTGACTTGGCTGTTGGGACAAACACATTTCCCCGTGATTCTGATACTTCAGAAGATATCTGTGGCAACACAATTCATCAAAATCATAACATTAAAATTTGCAATTTCCTCACGTTGTGCTGATATTTTTTGTTAATTTTTAATGTTTTCAATTAGTTTTAGTTCTGACGTAATGCGCCTTTAAATGTGAATATTTTCTGGTTTCTTTACTGTTCTATGACGGTGAACTAATTCATTTCAGGTTGGTGACAAAAAAAAACAAACATTTGAGGGCATCATCCTGGACTTTAGAAAATGCTGCTCAACATTTTTCAGCATTCGAGGAAATAACTTCGACAGATTCATCGACAATGTTCATCTCTGTGAAATGCGCCTATTTTGTAACCTACCCGAAGCATTTGGCCCTGTTTTCCCCCCTGAGAGGTGGTTTAGAAATTGCTACTCATCACAAGAAATTAATCTTTTGCTGATTGGAGTCTTCTGTATCTGTGATAAAGTAGCTATCCTATCTCCCAGCGAACTAAGCTTGATGTATTGTTCCTCTGATGATGTGATCACTTCTGGTCTGCCTGATCGTGCTTTGGATAGAATTGATAAAATGGTTTAGAGTACATCACCTTTGAAACTTTGAATCTAGCCATGATTTGAGGGTGAGAAAGGCCCTTTTGCTTAGAACAACAATTTGACTTCTGAACCCTCAAACTTTCTGATTGTCTCCAGGTTTGTGTGACACTGTCAGAGACGGTCAGTGTGGTCTCAGACTTTTTGACCCCACTGTACGTCAAATAGAATAAAACAAACGCACTGTAGTTACTTCTTTACACACGCACAGGCCCAAAATACACACACGCACAAAACAGGACCTTGGCGTACACTTGCATTAATCTAAGAAGAGATGTCAGAGTGATTGGGCTTCCCAGTAACCAGGCGGCCTGAGCAGTTAGGCGTTCAGTGTCATGCTCAAGGGCACCTTGTCAGTGCCCAGGAGGTGAACTGGCACCTCTCTAGCTACCAGTATGCACTCTGCACTAGATTGGTATGCTGATGTGCTGTATTCAATTCAATTCAATTCAATTAAAAAAACTTTATTTGTCTCCAGGAGGCAATTAAAGGGCACAAGGGTATAGTAAAATGAAAAAGACAGATTTGTCATAGATGTATATTGTTAAAGACAACCAGTTATGGACAGCTGATAAGACAGGTGATGTACTTAACTATAGATAGATAGACAGTTAGATTCTTTTTTTATTATTATTAAGTTCAGTTCATTTTTTAAGTAGTAATACTATGTGTGACATTCACGAGCTAAATTAAATCAGTCTCTTGCTGCCCTCTAGTGGACAACTGTGATCAAGCTTCAATATGAATGAATGAAACTTTTATTTTGGAATTTATGCAGTACTTGTCGCCATCCAGAAAAAAACGCAGTGTTGCAAACCAGCCCTTCGTCATAACCCCAACACGTAGCGTTGCAACAGGTGAGCTCACGAGCCCCTGTGCTGTGCGCAGAGCAGGTGCGGACACGTGACTGTGTGCTGCTCAAGTACATTTTTTTTTTCTTCAATATTGATCAATTAATCATTCATCTGCAATGACATCCAGGTTTTTTTTTTCTTGCAAGAAGCAGCACAGAGACTCGAATGCACCCAGCCCCAAAATGCTGCAACAACAACTCACGTGCTGATATTAATAATTTATATGACAGGTTATATAAAACGGATGATTCAGGGGAAATGCACCTCACTGAGAAGCAGCAGAGCAGCACTGCAGTTCGTTGTATGTTTCTCCAATGGTCGTCACATTTGACAGAGGGCTGCCGTGTAATGGTTAACTTGTTGTGAGTTGTAATGGTGGACATGGGCCTGCGAAGTCCTTGAAGGTCTGAGCTCTGAACGACCCCGTGACTTTCCTCAAGTGTGATGTACAGAACAAGCTAGCTGCCAAGCCGCTGTCTCCATTGGTCCGTGGGCGTGACAGAGCGCAGGGAGCCAAATAAGACCATACAGGACACACTAACTCGTCTGGTTTTCTGTCTAAATTTAGTTGCCACACGTGTATTGTGTAATGTCAGGATTTACAATTAATGTGCGTGATTTACTTGCCGGCGCAGAGAAAATAACGCAAAGTGACGTCATCACTAACTAGACGGTTTAATTGGCGGCCAACCCCGTGCCTACGTCTGATTGGCCAACACCTCGAATCTCAGTTCCCGTGTTTTATCGCGATCCATTGTGTTACATAAATCCGCAACGCGGCTACACAATCGGCCATTTCGTCGGTGCGGGCTAACAGCTGTAGAGGGCAGTGGGGTATATCTCGAGTACTGGTTATTTGAAAGGCGCACCAAGAAAATCGGAACCATGAATGAGACAGCTATCTCCTTCGCCAAGGATTTCTTGGCCGGTGGCATCTCCGCTGCCATCTCCAAAACAGCCGTCGCTCCAATTGAGAGAGTGAAGCTGCTCCTTCAGGTAAAACTCTCTCTTCCGGAAATCTCCCCTACGTTAGCCGGCTAGCTTGTGTGAGCTTTGCTAGCTGCCATTGGAGAAAGTCATTCACGTTATCTTTGCCGGTTGACACTACTGACCGGCGAGCTCAGAGTTGTACATGGGTCCGTGGCATGTGGTAATGTGGAATAAGTGAACACCATTAAGGTGATGTGTTAAAGGATTTAAGGTCACCATGGGATGTGTAATGACCTACACGAGCTTGGATGCTAGTGTTAGCTTCACACGTTAACCTTAGCCGGCATAGCTAACAAAGGACAAACGCTTGTAGTGATTCTGGGACATTGTGTACAAATGTGCGGCATCACCTCTGGTTCATTAACAACCCAACTATACTGTAGATACTTTAAGAAAGGCTACATGTCGGTTGTATTTAAGCGTATATGACGAAGGAATCTGACAGGCGGCTAATGTAACTCTTGATGTTGGCTAGCGCAGTGAGAGGAGGCTGAACCGAGGCCCTGGGACATTGATTCATAGCCGGGTCAACTCGTTATCCATCCTTTTTCAGTTGAACCTGCATTACTACAGTGCTTCGGAGTAATTTACTTAACCTGAACTTGCGCCTGTACTCAATCCTGACCATGTTTTTTTGGGTTAATGTAAGAGGATGTCCTCTGCATTAACAAATGTTGAGTGATTCAAGATGGAAGCCCCTACCATTCGATTGCTAGGAAACACTGATATCTGTTAAATTGCACTTAAGAGGAGGGTTTTGCTGCAACTTTTACTGCTGCAACCTGTACCAAGGTCACAACAAGGAGACCTTGTGCTTGATAAACTGATCAGTTAATTGGCTTCCCTAATTAAAACTAGAAATTAAACTTTCTTTTTCCTTCTTCCAGGTCCAGCATGCCAGCAAGCAGATCACCGCAGATAAGCAGTACAAGGGTATCATGGACTGTATCACCCGTATCCCCAAGGAGCAGGGATTCCTCTCCTTCTGGAGAGGTAACCTTGCCAATGTCATCAGATATTTCCCCACCCAGGCCCTCAACTTCGCCTTCAAGGACAAGTACAAGAAGATCTTCCTTGATGGCGTCGACAAGCGCGCCCAGTTCTGGAGGTACTTCGCCGGTAACCTGGCCTCTGGTGGCGCCGCCGGAGCCACCTCCCTCTGTTTCGTGTACCCCCTCGACTTCGCCCGTACCCGTCTGGCTGCTGATGTGGGAAAGGCTGGAGCTGCAAGAGAGTTCAATGGTCTGGGCGACTGCCTGGCTAAAATCTTCAAGTCTGATGGTCTGAAGGGCCTGTACCAGGGCTTCGGTGTGTCTGTTCAGGGCATCATCATCTACAGGGCTGCTTACTTTGGCATCTATGACACAGCTAAGGGTATGTTGATTTGGCACTGATTCACAGTTAAAGCTCTGAATAGGCTGCTCTGCTTCTTCTAGATCACTAATGTTTCCCTCTTTTTGTTTACAGGTATGCTTCCAGACCCCAAGAACACCCACATTTTGGTGAGCTGGATGATCGCTCAGTCTGTCACAGCTGTTGCTGGCCTAACCTCATACCCCTTCGACACTGTCCGTAGACGTATGATGATGCAGTCTGGACGCAAAGGAGGTGAGTTTATTTGTATTGATGGAAGCCTTTGCAGTTGAGCTCACAAACTGCTGGAAGACATCACTGATGTGTGGTTTCTTGCTCATGCATTCAAAGGACCAAATGTGCATTAGACATGGAACGGTGATTTTTCTGAGTGTTTAATTTCTGGTCACATAACTAATTTTGGCCATTTCTTTCCTCTCTCAGCTGACATCATGTACACCGGCACCATGGACTGCTGGCGTAAGATCGCACGTGACGAGGGTGGCAAGGCTTTCTTCAAGGGAGCCTGGTCCAATGTGCTCAGAGGCATGGGCGGCGCCTTTGTGCTGGTGTTGTACGATGAGCTGAAGAAAGTCATGTAAATCGTCATATTGTCACGTCACTGTCCAATTTGGCTAAATGTAATAACTTTCCATTTCTATGGACTCTGCATTCTGCCTTATTTATGGGAACAAACTAGTGTCTCACCCCTAGCTGTGGGCGATGGCTGTACGTTGTGCATCTTTATGATTTTAAACGTTCCACACCCTCTTTACCAATGTCATTCCTGTTAAAGAAATCTGATACCTCCTGTCATTCACTAGGTTTGTATGGTCCCAAGTTGAATAAATCTATTCTGGGGAACAAACTAAACCACTGTCAAACTGTCTCCTCTACTGTCAGTGCATGAGATGAGCACATGCTGGATAATGAAATGCACAAAGTGGATTACACCCAACTGCTATATTTACTCCCACTTATCTCCTCCTGAGCCTTCCTGGTTTGACCGTAGTCACTACTAGGATTGTGGTATTGCACCCGAGTGTTACTGAAGAAGTCAGTAGGGTATAATGAATTTTGTTTTGTGTTGCTTTTAAAGTTACTGCCGCTGTGAACATTTTGTTTAAAGCGCCAAAATGTGACTTCCCAGAGAAAGATGGTTGAGTCTTGTCACCATCCTGGGGATGAAACTTGGCAATTTTCTTCCTCCAGGAAGCTGTATTTTGTCTTACTTGGACAACTTTCAGAGGGAATCTGAGGGGCTTTAAAGCATGTGGGCTCAGTTACTGCACCGCAAACGGCGGGGAAATGCTCGAGAGAGTTGCACCACTTGTGTATGCGAATTAGCACTACAGGGATAAATCAGTTGGTTGATCAAATTAAGTTAGTTGCCAACTATTTTGAAAATCCACCATTTCAGTCATTTTTAAGAAAAATCTCTCGTTCCAACTTCTTAAATGTAATTTGCTGCATTTTTATTTTAGTAAACTGATCGCAAAGGAAGACTTTTGGGGGGGGTGGACAAAACAAGCAAGTTGGATATATCAGTTTTGGTTCTGGGAAATGTTTCATAAGAGTGAAAATCATGAAATAAAATAGCTTCATTGTTAAACAATCATTAGGTGCCGCAGTTAAGTTGTGAGCTTAATTAAATATCCCAGTCTTTGGTGTATCGTGTACAAAAATAACGCATAACACAAAACGGTGATCGAGTAAACGCTTTCTTACGCACAACTACTGTAATGCATTACTATACGCAGCTTGTAATCAAAGAAAACCTTACATTTAAATAGCTAATATGTAATCCATTTTAGAAGTAGCTTGCCCAACACTATCATCCAAAGTTATATTTATGTAGGTACTGGCTGCAATTGCATTTGCACCGAAGGTCTTACTTTAATCGTGACATGAACATTAATAAGTGTAAACTGGTTTTCACTTCCAGCATGAAATTCATTATGCTTTATAGCTCTGTTTAACATACAGGTAGGAATATCGCAAAGGAATACAAAACAAAAAGTTGTGCATCGTGTTGCTCAGAAATCAGAATGTATATGTCAAAATGTACCAGACCCTGCAATGCAGAGTGATCACAATACAGGATGCACTGTACTGTATGCTGTGAATGAAACTCCAGTGACAGCAGTCATTAAAGATGCTAAATGCTGTGTGTGGAATCTCACCACAGCGCATGAATGGTACTTGGTTGTGTGTCCTGGGTTGACTTCAAGCATGTTAGAACAAATATGACTTTGAGGCGTGACAGAGAGCAGAGAATGGTGAAGGCCTGGTTAGATAAATACTTCCTCCACAAGTCATATCTACAGACAGAGATCTGATGATAACTCACACCTACTGGACTTGTACTTGTGTAGATCTACTGAGATAATTATAGCGTTATCAGATGTTTTGTCACAGATAATTTTCTTCCTACACCGACTTTAACTTTAAAGTGAACAAAATATGAAAGCAAAAAAAACAAAAAACCGAAGCATTTCCTGTGAAACGTCAGCGACATATTTTAGGGGTGACCCCTTCACACAGACGCGGAAGTTCCAGTCCACTCCTCCATGATTGTAATCCTCCACTCGTCCTGAGATGCGGACACCTGACAGCAGGGGGCGCCTGCGGCAAACGAGTGTGACACTTCCGCGCCCCCGTACTTTCCTCTGCGCGCGCTCGAGTTTGTCAATGAGGAGTGTCTTGAGTGTGACTTATCTTCTTATCAGGACACAGTGACAGAGTGTGGAGAAGAGGACGTGTGCCAAGCGACCGAAGGTGCACACACGCAAGTGTCACCGTGAACACCTGCAGTCTAAAAGGCACACCGTGTACAAGCTGCAGGTGCTGCTGGCCTTCTCATTGGTTGACTCCAGTTCAAAGATGGTGATACATTATAGGATGTTAAGTTATGTTTGCTGTCTTCCCCTGTGCAGAAAAAAGAGAGCATGATATATCACTTTGAGCAAATCAAAAAGAATGAGAAAATATGCATGAACAAATGAGCACACGCACTGTCTGGTTATTAAAGGATCATTTATATCATTTATTTATTTATTTTTTTTACCATGAATTCACCTTAAACTGTATTGATTTGCGTGTCGCAGACAGAATACATCTCCCAGTTCATGATCAGGTGCATATTAACTTGACATGCAATGAAAAGAATGCATTTGAATAAATAAATAATAAAAATCACTAATCATTTTCTTAATGATGAGGCCGCCCCTGTATTTTTCACTGGTGTCAAAAGTGTGGTTTTAGCCAATATATAAACCTGAACGCAAAAAAGAAAAATGAGGCAGTCCGGAGTGAAATAAATAATCAGGGAATTAAAAAAAAAAAAGGCACAGCAGTGTGTAGCCACCATCTTTTTCCCCTAGACAAGCTCATTCGGGATTCATAAACACTTCTAATTTATTCCACCAAATAAATCTTTTAAAACGATATTTCAATACAAACTGAATCCAGGATTTGAATACAGCACAGAGCCTCTTCTTTGTCTGCTTCCTCTCCTCTTTTTATCCTCTGCTTAGTTTACCAGATAGAATCTAAATATAAGGACGCATAACTATTTAACACATTTATGTCCACAGTGGAATTGTATAAATTCCTTTACTTAACTCACTTAAAGTATCAGCTGATCTCAACACAAATCCAATGAAATTTGACATAACAAACCTGATTCCGTGATTCGAAAAAAAGAAAACCAGCATCTACGACCTAAGACATGATAAATATATGAAACAAAAAAGTTGATTTTGTCATGTGTGTCTTGACAGTTTCCACAGAACATTATGTGTTTTCTACTCTAAGAGAAACAATTATGTTGGACATTTTTAACAAAAAGACAAAATATAGTTGTCAGTCATTAAAGGTGAACTATGTAGTTTTTCGGGAATACGCTTTAATCTTCAGTAAAACTACAACAGACTAAATAGACAAACTCTCTTCACTTTCATGACTGAATAATCTGAATAAACAAACTGCCCTTAAAGGACAACATCATTTTATACTGTTTTACTTTGTTTATATGTGGCGGACCCTGCCACCTTTCTACCTTCAAACAGTGTTCTGGGGGCCTCATCTGAGAAATGAAAAAAATAAACAATCTGAGTTTGTATAACCACACCATTAAAATGATAAATATTACAATTCTGAGTTTCTTATTTCTTATCCAAAACGGCATAATGCCCCTTTAATATCAAAAATCTAATTAAAAATTGACTTTGGTAGGTTCTCAATATCACAGCACAGTTAAAGGTGGTTGTAAGCGGTATCACTATATGCTTGATGACTTTTTCTGAAGCACATCGTTGTGTCTCATTTTTGTGGAGCGGGTTTTTGTATTTATAGACTCATAAAAACTGGTATTGACACGTTCCGCATGCAGCAGGCCAGTCGGAGTGTGAAAATAAATCATGCACGGCCCATTATTCTGTGTGCAGCTCAGAGGTTAACACAGACACCTCGCTCCCAGCAGGACTGACCCGGGCTTTTTCGGCTCCAGGAAACTCTCTCCTGTGCAGAGTTTACATGTTGGCTGCATCAGCATCCTCCCACTGTCCAAACACTCGTGATTGAAGTGGACTGTACTCTTGAATCGCCCGTACAGTAGGCGTGAAGTGAGGTGTGACTGCGATTGTTGATTAATCACTGTTAGATTTGTAATGGACTGGCTCGCCTGTCCAGGGTGTTTCCTGCCTGCTGTCCAGTGCATTCTGGGATACCGTCCAGCCTGTTGTTCAGGATCTCGTCACTTCCAACTGTATTTGGAATCGACAGCCCAGCAGGCTAATATTAACTGCGGGCTTCAATTCAGCCAATACATCTATCTATCTATCTATCTATCTATCTATCTATCTATCTATCTATCTGGGGTCTGTCTGTCTAACAACCATCTCTCGACTAATTGACGAGTTGTTGGATTTAGAAAATGTGAGAAAATGGTGAAAAATGTTGGTCATGATTCCCGAAAAGTCCAAGATGACATCTTCAAATATCTTCTGTCCACACACACCCCACACAATTAGTTTGACTGTCGCAGAGTAGTAAAGAAACCAGAAAATATTCACACAAAAAAAAATGCCTCCAAACCGATAATTCACCCAAACAGTTCATTTAATTCATTTAATAGTCGACGACTAATCGTTGCAGCTATCTATCCACGAGTGTATGAAATGTTTCCACAAAAGCCCAAGATGATGTCCCCGAATGTCTTGTTGTGTGCACAATCCAAGAAATGTAGTTACTGTCAAAGAGGAGTAAAGAAATCAGAAAATGTTCACATTTAAGAATCTGGAATCACAGCATTTGGACTTTCTTCTCAAAGGTTAAAATACATCTCAAGCCAATTAATGGACTATGAGAATTACGATTAATTTCATAGTTGACAACTAATCATTGCAACTCTCTGATCAGTGTTTTTCCCCCGAAGTCCAATGATGATGTCCTCGAGTGTCTAATTTTCGCAACCCCCCCCAAAAAAATCAGTTTACTGTCATAGTGGAGTAAAGAAACCAGAAAATACTCACATTTAAGAAGCAAATAAATCTACAAAAGCATCTCTGAATCGATTAATCATTTGTCAAAATAGTTGGCAGCTACCGTGATAGATCACAACTAATCGTTGCAGCCATCGTCAAATTAGTTGATTAGTTTAGTTGTTTGGTTTTTAAAATGTGGTGGAAATAGTGAGAAATGTTGAGTATTTATTAAAGTATCTATCTATCTATCTATCTATCTATCTATCTATCTATCAATCCGCAACTAAGAATTATTTCTGCTCTCGATAAATCTTTTGATTTTTCAATTAGCTATTTGGTTTATAAAATGTCAGAAAACACTAA
>OMLP01022281.1:27343-41216 GCA_900302685.1 Spondyliosoma cantharus | reverse complement strand
TGTAATGGTCGATCCGGGTGACACAGTGTGCGCGCGGCGCGGCGCGGCGGTGTGTTCCGGGCGGTTCGTCACCGGTTGACCGTAAGTTTTGCGCTATTCCGAAACTAGGTCAGTAGATCAGTAGAGCAAACTCGCCCTCAACGACATTTATGTAACGCGTTGTTTGTCATGTCGGCGTATTGTGTAGAATGTGCCTTAACGTTTATATCTCCGCTTGCCATCAACGATAACGTTACTTACAGTGTAAACTGTGTGCGTAGTTTGTGCTAATGTGAACCCAAAGCGACCGAACCGGTCGAATGTTAGCTTAGCAACGGTAGCAAGGCCCGTTTACCAGCACAACGGTCTCAGTTCGAGCTGGTTTCACAGCCCAGGACCGTCTCTTACTTTGGATGTTTATTTTACACTTGGACAGCCCGTGATTTCCGACTGAGCTTGGTGTTGTTTAGGCCGAACTAAGATGGCCATATATGTTTGTTCGCTCGACCAAGCCGGTCCAATGTAAGCTAGGACGAAGCAGACGTTGCTATAAGTTAGCTGTCCAACTGTTTCTTTACGTCCTCGGCTTGTTTGTACATGTCAGCTGCCCTTAAGAGTCCAACCGGAATCAATCAAACCAACTTCACTCCGGCAAGCACACGTAAACATGATGATGTTCTTCGCATTACTGAGACAATACCGTGTGTCACTTTTACTGTGCTCATTGTTGTTACACGGTAGTTACATAAATATATATGACCTACAACAGGACCACTGGTTTTGCTCAAATGGTCAGCATGTACACACACAAACGCAGCAGCATCTTACTGGGACTCGCTGGTTAAGCAGAAGGAGTTTTGTTTTTCTTGGAGTTAAACCACCTGTGCTTCAGTTTGTTATAGATGTTCTGTCAGAGCTAAAGGCACCAGAAGAGACACCCAGAAGTATTCTTGGCTTTTGCACTCTTGGCTTGTTATTTCTCTTTAACAATATTTCTAATTTATGTCGTTGCTGATGCAAAGAGCTTCGTAACTTGGGTTTAGAAAAGTGCTTTACTTTTTAGTTACTTATTTTTTCTTTGACGTTTTTGTCAGTAAAAAATCAATTAGATGATTAATCGATTTGATGAAATATCTGTAGGTTGACAAATCAAATTTAATTTCTAGGATAGGAGGATATTCAATCTTAGTTGGCTTTGAACCTGTTGTTTGTGTGAAAGCTTGATTTTTAGAATATGACACCACTTTTGAAAGCATCTGTGAGTTCGATAAACATTTGTGAGGCAGGTTGAGTGAAATGCCCAGTGAGGATCCCATAATGGACCTTTCACTGGGACTGTGTAACAATTAATATTTTTTACTTTAATATACGTACTTATCAAGTCAGGTAATCCTATACAATGTTGAAATTGATATGTCTGAGCAAACTATTCAAGTCGTCGGGCATGAATGAAGGTTTTCATGCAGTCCAGTTATCATTCATCAAAAGACTTGTCTGGCATTGGTATGGTCACATGACTTGGTTGTGGCTATCTGTTATCATTTAGTTGCCCTGATCAGAAATAATCACTCACACTAGAGTTGCAATGCTTGAAATGCTGTCCAGTTGGTTTTATTTATACTTGATCATCATTGATGGCAAGCCCTAATTTACAATGATGTTGAGTAAAACAACATATAAAGAGAATAATAAGACCACAAATTTAAAAGTGAGTATATTAATACAAATACCTGTATGAGTACCAATTTAAATGGAGGTACAAGAACAAGTCAATGGTACAAACACAAAAATGGTAAATGGTAAATTTGATAAGGACCCGAGGACCAGTGAAGCAGAGCAGATAAATGCGGCGGAAACTTCCTAATAATAAGGGCAGTTTGTAGATGAACAAATGATCAAATGAAAATGTCCGTCACGTCTAACAGACGTACCCTTTTTTCATGCAAGGTACAATAATGAGGCATGTCTATAAATCACATCACCATAATGCACTACAGAGAGAAACACTGCTTCAACAACTCTTAACCTGCAAACAATGTGAAATCTAGCTCCATTTCTATATAAAAATACTTTTTTGTTGTAATTTGGAGATAAGATTGTCTATATGATATTTGAAAGATTGTATTACTATACAAAAAAGTGGTCTAACAGTGTTTGTGGTGTTATTCAGTGACTTTTTGAAATGTATTTACCCTCTGAGATATGGTGCCAGATTAGGGGTAGAAAGTTGGTCAATGTGTAGTATTCAACATTTAGTTTCCAACTGGAAATTCTACAGTTAATCACTTTAATATTACTTCATTTTAAAATCATGATATAACATGTATTATAATAATTATTATTATGATAATAGTTGTTGTTGTTATTCACCTGGTAGAACTGGATTGGCATAATTGAAGGTTGTTGTAGGCCTTTACTGTGAAAACAAGAATGTGTCACTTCTCTTCATCAAATGAAAAATAAAAATGTGTGTACTGTTGTGACTCTGCTTACACATTAATACAGTAATGTATCCTGGGAGATACAACCATAACATTCAAAATAATAAAAAAAAAAAGAATGTTTTCATTTAATTTATTCTCTGTCGGACATGTTTTTCTCTGCATCACAACACACTTATCGCATGCAGTAAACAGTGTGTTATTATAGCATAAATGTTTAGGGGGATTTGAGTGTTACCAAATAAAGCTATTGTGTTGGCAGCCTTCAAAGACTGTGGACTAACTGGGCAGATCCCAGTCGTGTGTGTTTATGATTAACTTTATGAATGAGAGGTAGGATGGACTTAGGGAGCTCGTGACCTAGTTTGACCACGCAGTGAACAGTGATCGCATGAATATCAATACCTCCTAATTGTGTTGCAAGTTTTTCCTGTGACAGACCAAAGTTAGCTTGACTTTCATGATGATAATCCGACCTGCATCTGTTCGTGATGCTATTAACTTGTATCAACGTGAGTAGGACAGGTTTGTTGGGTTCTTCAGGTGCAGCAGATGCTCATTCACGGATTGAATGAATGAGCAAGCTAATAAACACGTGAACAGGAGTGTAAGGCCTGTTGTCTAGTCATCTAGTTGCCTTCACTGTAACCCTGTAATCCCGCAGATCTTGACAGGGGGAGCGGGATTAAAAATCAGGTTGTCGCTGATCTGTTAATGGCTATTTGGGTCACAGGGTCTGTGGAGCAGAGTTAAAAATAGATGCCATGAATATCAGACGCGTTTGTGCGGTCTCGTGCAGGGCTCTCGTGTTTCTCTCCCACACATACACTCACATACTTCTGAGGCCATGACTAATCACAGTCACGGCGGCTCCACATCTTGCCAGAATAGAAGAGAGGCTGCAGAGAGGGAGGCAGTGGAGCTTGTCGGTAGTCACTGAGCAGCTCCACAACAGCCGCTCGAGGTTTAATCATCTCTTATAAACGCAATAAAGATCCCTGTGGGGGCGAGCAACGATATTCAGGCATTGTCTGCACGCAGGTTTCAGCTTGAAGGCTGACCAGCAGTGATGGACTGTCTTTAGCTGAGGTGTAATGTAGGGCTGAAGGGATTCGTCGATTAATCGATTAGTCAAAGCTTCTTCGCTCATGAGCCAAGAAGAGCGAAGAGTAGTTTCTGTTGCAGCTCAGACGACATCGTTTTAATCAGTAAAATGGTTAGTAAACTGAAGAGTTCAGTTAAATCACACAAGAAACGGACTCGGGATATTAGTCGATTAAAAAGCTAAAGAAATGAGACAATTCAGATAAAAGTCTCATTGCATATTTTTATATGAATGTTAAATGTGTGTTGTTACGATCAAAAGAGAACATCTGCTTTTCAGTGTATCACATTAGAGAGATACAGATAAAAACCTTTCCTTCCCGATTTGTTTATAATACACAAACTTAGCAAACAGAGTAACGGTGTAAAAATAATGGCAAGCTGTAACCATGGTAGCATCTGCGTGACACACAAACTCAGGGCTTTAGTTAACGTTAACTGCGTCAGGCTCAAGTTGGGTTCAAACATATAAAACAGAACACCTGACGAGTTCGAGTCGGACTCGTCAGGTTTGGACAGAAAACGCAGCCTGAGCCGCACTCGAATCTTAATCGTTTCAGATTTCCTCAGTCAGACTCTTATTAAATAGTTTTGATTAACAAGTTGTGTTTTCAACATGCGTGTGCACTTTACAACCACCAGCCCTCACTTCAAAACAATGTAAGCATGATGACAGAGAAACATGCATATCTGTCTGTATCAGTCCTGCCTCCACATACTCTATATATAAGTGTGTCTGTGTCTGTTAAATAAAAATCATCTGAAAGCGCCTCATTTTCCATAACTGCCACAAAGTTATTTATGAGCTTAATGAATGAATGACTGAATTATCTTTATTAACATTGTGATTTTTATGGCAGAGCACTGCAAACACACACTAACCCAGGCAGTGTTATCAAAGCAACAGGCCTGGCTCATGTGAGGACGATGTCATGTTTCAACCTCACACTCTAATTTTATAGTTTAAAATACCCTTTTGGAAAGCCACTGATATTATTATGCAAACTAATATCAGATGCTCAAAATCATACTATTTACAGACTGTGTGGGCTAAAATGCACAAGAAGCCTCATTCTCCTGTGCAATAATTTACTATATTATATACCATTAAAATATGCCATAATTAAGATCAGTCTATATGGTGGAGTAGTGGCATTAGAATGTGCCAAAGTTGACTAAGTATGGGCTTTTTTTTAGCCACCCACTACCTACCCACTTGAGTCTGAGAAAGTGCAAATTGACAGATGTATTGAATGATCTGCTGCAAAGTGTTGTGCTTGCAAATGAAATCCCCATCCCTCATGACCAGTTACAGCTCATTTTGTCTTGCGTGTTTCAGATGATGTGCTGGTTGAGGAAAACGATTGCAGTTCTATGTCTTTGAGCAGCCTGATGACGCCGTCGTCAGCTGTTAGCATGTCCTTGAGCATGGAGATGCCCCGGAAGCGCAAGGGCAGCATGGACAACCAGTAAGTAGTGTGATTACTTTAATTTGACTCACTGGAAATCTCATTCGTCCAGTGACCTTCGTTTATTGCTAATTGGTACTGATGGTCACGAATGTTCTTCCCAGGGACAGAAAACCCGCTTCCACCCCTGATGCAGACATGGAAGACGACCAAAACGGGTACTGTGTGCTATTTCAGGACTTTGAGAGCTGACCTGTTTTATTTTGTGCTATTGTGCATGTGTGCATGAATACATTTCTAAAGTTTTTCTGCTCTACAGGTCAGATGGAGACGACCAACATGCTAAAATGAAATGCTTCAGGTAGCTTCTATTTGTCACCACTGCATTTATTTCTGTCTTCTTGTTATACTACCATCAACCTTAAAATATCCATCGTGTATGTCCTCTAAAATGTGGTATGTGCTGCACAGATGGTCTGAATTTTGAATGACTTATTATTGAATGTCTCTGCAGGGAACCACACAGCCAAATTGAGAAGAGGAGACGGGACAAAATGAACAATCTCATTGACAAACTATCGGCCATGATCCCCACTTGTAACCCCATGTCCCGGAAGCTGGACAAACTCACTGTGCTCAGAATGGCTGTGCAGCACCTCAAATCTCTCAAAGGTACCATGTGAATCGATGGTCTGATCACTTGACTGCGCATGTTTCTTGTCTGACTTGTCTTTAGCAATTTTTACCATGCTCCTAGATCTTAACAGTCAACTAAGTAAATAAGTTTGTTTTACCGATAGTTGAGCTGAGAGCCTAAAACTCTGAAGATACCAGATCCAGGTTTTGATAAATTGGAATTACTCATAATACATAAGCTGTGTCTCACTCCGGGGCTGCATCCTTTGGAGGATGTGATCTACAAAGCCGTGCCTTCCTAGGCCACGAGGGCCAAACCAAGTGGCATTGTTAATGAGACCGTCTGGTCTACAGGGAATTTCCTATATACGTCACCAGCTACCTCAGATCTTACCCTCGCGTCATGATGTGACGCTTCTGTCACCTAGCAACACTGACAGTTTGGGGTCCTTTTTGTGTGTGTGGTTTGAAACTCCGTACTGAAATTCAGAAGTTTATTCTGTTGCCGTTTCACTCTTTTGGAAAAACAAATCACCAGTGAGCAATGAAACTTGGGAGACATTGGGCGGCGAAGGATGCAACAGTTGGAAGCTCTAATGTCTAGATGTGTTTATCTCATTTTGGACTGGCGGTGTATCATTGTTGTCTATTTTCCAGGTTCAGGAAGTTCTTTTTCTGAAACCAACTACAAGCCATCATTCCTTCCAGATGAGGAACTCAAACACCTCGTCCTCAAGGTAAACTGGTTATTTATTTGAGAATAAATATGCAATGGAATACCTGTTACCATGCATTGCATGTCAATCATTGTGTAGACTGTTCTCCTTATAGTTAATTGCACCAAATGTTCATGACATTTAACATGCTTCTTTTTAGTTCAAAAACTATATTAAACAAAATGACATATAGATCTACTCGGTGGTCTCTTACGTTTTGTCTTGACCATGTCATCACAATGGATCCCCCTATTCTCCCCCCATGTTTCTTTGTCGTGCAGGCTGCGGATGGGTTCCTGTTTGTAGTGGGCTGTGATCGTGGGAAAATAGTTTTTGTCTCAGAGTCCGTCACGAAGATATTAAATTATAGTCGGGTAACACTTTTTACCTTTTCGTTCCTGTAACTGTAGCATCTTTGTTCATGTGAAACCCCGGGCACACCAGATGGGTTGCGTTGTCATGGCGCCAGCGGTATCTGACTAGAACCCACAAGTGTGTGCGTGTGTGTGGGCCTGTAGTGACACATTTGGCACCATGTGAACAGTGAACACTTGAGAAATACAAAATGGATGGTGATATTTGCATCATGATACTGAAAACGCACATCAATATGTCTTTACTTTATGTTAATTCATGTTGAAATGAAATGTGCAAACAATGAAGTTGGTGCAAATGAGCACAGTGTAATCTGATACATTTGTATACCACATTACATGTGATATTGTTGATTACTTGCGTAACAGGACATTCATAAGCAGTCCTTTCGAAATGAAATGAGCTGTTGCTTCATACCTAAAACTAGATCTCTTAAATTTCTGCTCCGCTCAGTATCTGGTGTGCTCCGGGGTCAGCACTCCACAGTACTTTGTTCAATTCAGCAGGACTTGCATTAAATGCAGACTGGTTTTTACATATCTTTTTTTATCAGCATGAGAACCATTTTGAGGTTGGTTTGATAAGCTGTTTGTTGTTCCTACAGGCGGAGCTGATTGGACAGAGCCTGTTTGATTACATACACCAAAAGGACATGGGAAAAGTGAAGGAGCAGCTGTCAGCTTCTGAATTATATCCTCGTGAACGGCTAATAGATGCTAAAAGTAAAGCAATCGTTTTTGTCTGTGTTTCTGTGTGTTTTTCTGTGTGTGTGTGTGTGTGTGTGTGTGTGAGTGAGTGAGTGTGTGAGAGAGCACATTTAACACTGTCATGTCTCCAGCCGGTCTGCAGGTACAGGCTGACCTGCCAGTTGGTGCATCGCGGCTATGTACGGGTGCACGGCGCTCATTCTTCTGCCGCATGAAGTACAATAAGATTTCTGTCAAAGTGGAGGAGAAGGAATTCCAAGCAGGCACTTCTAAAAAGAAAGGTAGGGAAATCATCAAGTGGATTATTCTGTTTCGAGGTCCATATGATATTTCATTCACAAGAAGTACTCGTGTAAAGTTGAAGTTTTCAAGCTTTGTTGGGCCTTAGCAATAAATTGATAGCAAAATGAATTGGTGAATAACACTTAATCAACAGCAGTGAGAAGTTTGTTCAGTTTCACTTTAATGAATTAAATGCCAACCACAATGAAGGCACATAACGAATACGCCCTAGCTCATAAAACAGCATATCATATCTCTTGATAATAGAGAGACTGCTATAAGAAACCAGCAACCAGTTAATCATTTAACAGGTGTGTTGTTTGTTGCACCGCGACAACAGAAACAGCACGCAGTGAGGACAGACGGTCAGGAAATTGTTGGAAAGTGAAGGACAGTATTGTGAAAGCCACTTCACTTTGGCTGCAATGTTTTTGCCACTGCTTACTTTCATTTGTTGGTGAGCAACGTTAGCGTTTAGTAGTTTCATAATCATTTGCAGACAGTTTCTTGGGCTGCATTGGTAGCAATAATAACATTTAGACAATCAAGACAAATACACACTACAAATTTGCAAATTCTACACTCTTGATTTCAATAACAAAAATGACTTTTAACTCACAAAACAAAGTATTTAAATGAAAGTAAGCTGATTAAATTCAACCTTTTCTTTGTTTAAAAATAGGTAATATTATCAATAAGCATAGATATAGATTGAAAAAAAAAAAAACATCTTATCGTGAAGATATTTTGCCCGGCACGAGGCACAGTTGGTGGAGAAGACGTGAGACAGAAAGTACCGTGTGAAGTGAATTTCGCAGTTTGATCAAATCTCTCGCTCAGTCTCAGAGTCCTAACTCAGTCAAATATTAAACCGATGAGCAATGTTTGTCGTGAAAAAACAAAAGTAAAACTGCCATCAAGCTTTAAAGTTCTTCAGTATTAAATGTTATCCAGTGATAGTTGTTGTTACATCTATGACGTCCTAAAACCTAATTAAATTATTTAAAAAAAAAAAAAAAATGTGTATCAGGCTGTAACCCGTAGTGTACCTCCCTGAATCTGAGGAGATGTTATACTTCCTGTTTAGGGCTCTTAAAGCGTTGTGGAAAATGTTGCTCCCAAGTCTATAGCATGATTTTCCCCCCCAAATAAAAGTAAGATAAAGAAATTTGAAGAGTGACAAAATCTGTTAATATTGTTTGTACAACAATAAAAAGCTGATCTTTCTAACATTTCATTGGTCCCCTGTATGCATATTTTGATCTGTGTCTGCCTCAGAGTCGCAGAAGTACTGCACAGTCCACTGTACCGGCTACATGCGCAGCTGGCCCACCAGTCAGTTGGGAGCAGACGGGGAGGGCGAGGCAGACAAGCAGGACAGCTCCCACTTCAGCTGCCTGGTGGCGGTGGGACGAGTCCACTCCCACTCATCGCCCCAGGTCAACGGAGAAGTCCGAGTTAAACCCACTGAGTTCGTCACACGCTACGCCATGGATGGCAAATTCACCTTTGTTGATCAAAGGTAAAACTGAATTTCGACGAGAGGGTGGTGGACGAATGTAGTAGACTGCAGTCTGACTTTAACTTGCTCCCTTTCTCCTGCAGAGCTACAACCATTCTCGGTTATCTTCCCCAAGAATTGCTTGGGACATCGTGCTATGAGTACTTCCATCAAGACGACTTACCGCAGTTAGCTGACAGACATCGAAAAGGTATATTCCATTTTCCAGCGACTTCATGCCACGTCTATGATCCTTTATTATCATCTTTCAAGGTGATATCTACATTCTTTAATGACATAGGCCTGTTCAGATTTCATTTTACAATACAGCTGCAGTGTTGAAGGTGATTCATTTATAGAATGTGTTTGCTTCTACGTATGTCTGATGAAGTAGGTCACTATCTTGTGTTGGTTTCACTATATTTAATGTCTGCTGGTCCTGTGCTCACAGCATTTCCTGCCTTTACCTGACGCTTCATTTTCCACTGTTCAGTCCTCTGACTCGTCCTCTTACTATTTTTCTCCCACAGTGCTGCGGAGTAAAGAGAAAATAGAGACAAACTGCTACAAGTTCAAGACGAAACACGGCTCTTTTGTCACTCTGCGAAGTCAGTGGTTTAGTTTTGTAAATCCCTGGACCAAAGAAGTAGAATACATAGTGTCAACTAACACAGTCATATCGTGAGTACATGCTTCAGTCTATTTCTGCATTGCCTAAATGTCTTAATACTTGATATAGATACGCAGTGCGTTACACAGAGCTTCAGCTGTTTTCTCCTCCCTCCTCCCAAGGCATGACTACAGTCGAGCCAGTCGGTCAGGAAACAAGTCTGAGCGTTCCAGCAATTCCAAGACATCTGAAGGTCGGTTCAAATGAAAGAATAAACGATCTGATCTGATGCAGATTGTGTTGTAGTAACACTCTGTAAAGTGCACTGTGTCTGTTCCTTTCACTCCGCTAACATTTATTTCTGTCAGAAGATGGCAAGAAGTCCTTTCCGGTTATACCAGGCATCGCCACCACACCTGGGTCTATGATTTATGCTGGAAGCATAGGGACCCAGATTGCCAATGAGCTGCTGGATTTCAACAGGTGTGGCTTCGTAACGGAGCGTGCCCTCCGAGCTTTGTGCCCCTCAGTTGTCGTGCATGTTATTTTGTGCAGTTTTAAATTGGCCTGTGTCTGTGACGCTTTCAGGATGAACTCGTCCCCTTCCAGTGGCAGCGTGAGCCCGTTCAGCCTGCCGCCTGACAAAAGTCAACAACCTCACAATCAAATCAGCAACAGTGTAAGTGTGGACACCAAGCTATGCAGACAAAATGTGGTCGCTGAAAAATGGGTTTCAAACTGACTTTTTTTAAAGATACAAGCTCCGTCTGGTTAACCATGTTTTCCTGCCTCCTTTGTTAAAACATCTCACAGCTATGGCGAAACATTTTAGACTTAGAACAACCATAATGCAAAGCAATCATCATGGTGAATTTCTTCTGAAAGTTTAAAGGCGTAATCAAAGCTTTTACAGATTTGCTTCTTTTCTTATTTTCCGTCATTATTAAACTCGTGCCATGCCGCTGTTAGGGCTGTAATTTCCTTTCCTCCTTTGGTCTCAGGTGCCAAATGGAGAGGCGGCGGACGTGGAGATGCCAGGAAAGTCCAGCTCAGAGGATGAGCCACAGGGAGCTGCGTTTTCAGGAGGAGAATCACTCATGGGTACTCTTTCTGGTGCTTTTGATAAACGTATAAATTGTTTACAGGACCGTGTTTAGTTTTTTCCTGTAATAACTCCATTACCTTTGTATTTTTTATTTTTTTTGACACCTCAGGGGAGAATTCCCAGCTGGATTTGGACAGCGTGGTTGGACCGGGCCTTAGCAGTCTCAGCAATGACGAAGCAGCCATGGCAGTGATCATGAGCCTCCTGGAGACGGACGCAAACCTGGGTGAAGCTGTGGACTTTGAAGAGATGCACTGGTCTTTATAAAATCTGCTCTTGATGACGAGAACTGCTCGAATGCTTATTCAAAGACGCAGCATTCCTCTTTTTTTCTAAAGGTTTTTTTATTTTTATTTATTAGTAACCTTTTTCCGCATAAGCTGTGTAGTGTTCGTGTGGCTGCTCTAACAGGGAGCGGGATTGACACCTGCTTCCCCTTTTCAGAAGGAGGATGTGCCTCTAAAGCCTTACAGCGGTCTGCCTGCCCTGAAACGCTGTTCCTCACTGCTTTCCTCACATCTTCGGTCATCCTCTGTTTAACTGAAGAGGCCTCACGAGGTTCAAGAACCCATGAACAAAACAAAAAAAATGACAGTGACGTGATGGGATTCCTGCTTATATTTCTCCCCCTGTACCTACATTGGGAGTCACGATGCAAAAAAAAAAAAACCCCAACAAAAAAACAAACAATTTGCACTGAATCATTTCATGTTTTTTAAAAGGTTGTACTTTGATTAGGTACTGTATGTTTAATTAAAATGCAGAGGAAGACACCATGACAACCTGGCCCATCTTTGTGACCCCTCAGGATCCAAGCCGCCGGTAGCCAGTGTACCGCGGCAGACCACACTTCCATAACCTCTAACTTTGAGAGTCACGTGATGATGTGCCGCTCAGAGATTCTCACTTAACTTGTCAGTATCTGAACATTTTCCATGGAAACGGTCCAGTAACCTCCTCTCTTGTCCACTGACTTGAACATACTGTATATGTGTGGATTTGGTATGATTGCAAACACCATGTCTTCAGGCCATATCTGTCTTAAAGGGATAGCTTGTGTAGGAAGAATACTTTTTTTTTTTCTTTTTTCTTTTTGGGAATGCACACCTGTATTAGACATTCAGCCCCTGATGTGGCTGCCCCGGATCTAAACATTTAACATTTCATGACCGAAATGATTAATCTTCTTAAAGGTTGTCTCAGAGCAGCCTGTTCTGGTGGATTTATGGAGTTCTACTTCATGCACAGTGAAATGGTACTTTAGAGGTGCTGACGTGGAGGTTTGGGAGAAGCCTGCTTTCACATTTGTGACATTTTCATCAACGCATGTTCGAGGTCGGTATCGTGAGTCTGATGGTAGAAGTGATATCTCAGGGAGTGACGGAAACAGAGCCGACCCATTTCGACACACAAGGACGCAGTTCTCAGCAGCTGTAGAAGTATTTTGTCCTCCTACCTTCCTCCTTTGTGTTAATTCATGTCTCATGACGAGTCTTGTGTAGGTTCATCTCTTACATTTATTACTGTCAGCTTCATGAGTAAGCCATAGCTTCAGCTGTGTTTTTCTTTACCATAGTCTGTCAGAGTTTCTATGAATACATTTGTTAAGGGAGCTATCATTCCACGACTTCTGACTTTTAAGCTATGTTCCTTTCTCTCCCTGTATATATGCATCTCACGTCCATATCATGCATGACACAAAAACAAAAGGTATGAGCCATAACTCTGACGTGTCAAATGACATTTGGTGAGAACTTGAATGAGTTGGATGGATCCCGTTGCGATTTACCTCATGTGGAATTTTGTTTTTCCATTGCTTACAAGTGCATATCTAGGTTTTTACTAACGCAGCATTGACAGCCATTATGTGATGACGTCGATAATACTCGTATGATGTTTTTACACTTGGGTTAGGTTTAGGAAAATTATTGTATTGTCTCACTTTGCTACACTTCCCCCCGTTTTTAATGAAAAACTTAAAACGTTTCTCAAGCTATAGTTAATGCAAATTCTACAAACTATAGGTAGGAAGATTAGAACACACTGAAATCCAGCTATGTTAGCTGGCACTTTGATTTTGGGCTGTTCATTGTTACTTTTATCAAATCCCGTTTTACCTGATTAATCTTGAGTGTACATTGCTTGAGTGCAAAGTCAGTACATGCTTTTACGTTTTTGTGTGTGGGCTGTGTCTGTGCATCTTTCCCCTTAGTCAAAAACATCAGTGCTTGTATTTCTGCCCGCGTATAGAATATATGGAGCTGTGTAGCTTTTACGTCCTGCCATCGTTCACATTTGTATCTACGGCAGCGATATATATATATACAGTAGTCATCTCTAGAGGACTGTTCAGAGTTTTTAAAGGATAGAAAAAGGTTGTTGTGAATCATGAAAAGTACTGTTTTTTTTCTCCCAAATGCTTGAATCTAAGAGGAGCCGGTGGATGGGAGCGGCTGAACTCCCGAGGACCCTCCTTGCCTGTGTCCAAAGTGCCTTTTGGACATGTCTGCTCGGACACACACATTATAAAACCTGTGTTGCTTACAGAGACCGCCTCCCCACCTGGCACCTCAGCAGACTGAAAGGAGGGCTATAATGTATCATTGGATTAACTTGATGCAACACGGCATGCTGTGCACCTCATGAATGAAGTGGAAGACAGTTGTTCACTACCTGACCAAAGCCAGAGCTATGGAGGCGTGCCATAGACGCAGGCTGGTCTTTTTCTTTTTTAACGTCCGTTTTGTGTTTTGTTTTGTTTCCGTTCTTCTTGTCCAATCGTTGCACTGTTGTAGCTGTAATTTCCCCCAGAAAGCTAAAACATTGTTCTCACATTTGTCTCAGTTTATTCGATGGTGACGGAGCGACGCACCTTCTGTTTAAAGTGAAACAGTAGGTTTTGTAAGATAGGGAACATTACGTTTGATTTCCTGCCCTGCTGTGTGTCTCGTTGCATGCTGTGTTTGTATCAGTTTTTTTTTTTTTTTTTTTTTTTTTTTTTTTTTTTT
>OMLP01022281.1:12822-23445 GCA_900302685.1 Spondyliosoma cantharus | reverse complement strand
TTTTTAATCCCCTTTTTTTTTTTTTTTTTAGATGGAAATACTGCACTTTTTACTCCACTACATTTATCTGAATGTTTTGGTTATTAATTATTGTGCAGATTGAAGTTTTTTAGCATTCACATTATCAGATAAGATGTTTATATATGTTTATATATGTTTATATATATATATATAATAAACTACAAAGTAGCACAATAATTTTCTTCATCAACTTCATTGATCTTGATTATTTTTTTTCAAGCAAACTACATAGACAAACTTAAATAAAAAAATCTTCATTTTCATGACTGTATGAACCGAATTAACAAACTGACATTAAAGGACATCACAATTTAATACTGTTTTACTTCTTCTTTATATGTGGCGGACCCTGCCACCTTTCTAGCAATGTTCAGGGGACCTCATTTGCCTCTGAGAACATCCTGTTGATTTGAATATTTCTGAGTTTGTATTATTGCCTCATTGATATTATAAATATTATGATTCTGACTTTGAATACAGTGCTCCCTCCACCACTTGATGTCGCCTGTGCTTTGTTAAACTGACACACAGACTTGAGCGTGCAGCTTTTACATTTCAGCAAAAAAAAAAAAAAAAAGATCAATCAAGGAATGTTTCCTGCGTAGGATTACGGCTGATTACGATTGCTGCTGTTTATCTTACTCACAGATAAGTAGACTAAGTGTTTTCTCTTTTTTAAATATCCTCATGACGTTAACAGTGAGCGGGTTTTATCCAGCAAGAAGCTCTCCTCTCCCATTTTTCCCATGCTACAGTGAACGCGCCATGTCCCTGCTCCAGAGCCAATCCACGCAGTCGGGGGGCGGGGCTTAGTCTCCATGACGTCCCAAGTTTTCCAGCGGTCTTGTCACTTCGACATCATGGCGTAGCGATGTGAGCGGCCGGGGTTAACACTGGTGGTCACGGAGAAGTTCAGAAACCAAGCACTGCGGACTTTTTGGAAATACTAGTGGGGACAAATTAACGGAAATCCCGACTTTTCTTCGAGTGGAGTTCCGGTAAGTGACTAATCTTTTGTTTGGGCTGTGATTTATTATTTCCACTAACTTTGGTTTAGGAATTGCGACCGTTGGATCGAAAGAAAAGGCTGCGTTCACGTTTTTTTTCTCCTCAAAAGTTCCTGGGTTCCTTCAGGGACTTTTGGACATCCTCGCAAATAGCTTTAAATTTCACTTTTATTTCTTGTTGCACGTCAGAAAAAAAGCCGAGAGCCAAGAGCTCGCAAAGTTTCACTGGAGTTTAAAGTTAGTTTGATGCGTCGACCGTTAACGTTTCACTCTGGGAGGAACGTTAGCTAATGTTTTATAACAAAGTAACGTTGCGGATCCTCACGACGGCGGTGAGAAAGTCAGTCTGACGCTGGTTTACGACCGTGCCACAGCTCCAGACGGTGCCAGACATTGTGGTTAGTTACTCCCACTGCCCGAGGCCAACTCTTTTAACACCTCATCTGATGTGATGTCGCCTCCGAGGTGCTGCTGACTGGTGAGATTGACTTTGGTAGCGAATATGATGAATGGACTCAGACTGTAAACATTACTAGCAAGGTTGTCCAGAGTTTACTGTCTGGGATTGTCTCTCTTCTTTTTTTAAAGCTAGGAAATTTGACCAGCTGTTGTAATGCCCTCCAGTCAACCTCCTAAGACTGTTTGCTTAGTCTCAAATGCTTTTCTAAACAACAGGGTAACTTCAAAACCAGCTAAGGGCTACATACCCCTCAGTTTAGTAGATTCTGAGCTCATCTTGCTCCCATCTCTGGAGAGTGAGATGCTGTATGAAGTTGATTTGTGGTATTTGAGGTTTAACTCAAGGGTTTTCATTCAACATGTTCACATGTTGGGAAATCCCCAGGGATCCTCAATTACAAATTCTTCCAGTCTTGACTGCAGCAAGAAATGCAAGGAATTTATGTAGAAGCAATGCTACAAAAATGTGTTGACATTTAAAACTGAACTGTTTTAGTTCAGATGGAGCTGCACAGATTAATTGATTAGTTGTCAACTATTTAATTAACTTCCAACTATTTCTTTCTGTAGTTTCTTTGCGTAATTTGTAAAGAAACAAAAGTCTTACATGTTGATATTTTCTTGTTTCTTTATGACATCTTTTGTTTCATTAAGACATCACCTCGACAATTTTCTGACATTTTAATGACCAAACAACTGATTTAATGGAGAGAATAATCAACAGATTACTCGAGAGGGGAATTGATCTTAAATTGCAGCCCTGTTTTCTTTTATACACAGGTAAACAACATTTGTGTGTAAACCTTCTGCTGTTGTGATTTACATAACCTTACCCTCTGCACCACGTGTGCGCTTTTCAGTGCTGCATGGCTTTTTGCATAAATGTCAGATAAATAACTTCTAGGTCGAGTTCAGGTACGAGCAGTGCAGTTGGGACTTAATGTGAAAAGAATGCGTGCTGCTGTCCAACGCAGATTAAATTGCTGCTCTGATCCTTTGCATACGCACGGGCAGGAAAAATTCTGGAAGATTTTATCACATTGAAGGTCTTTTTAATTCGAGACCTCAGTTTCCATCTTTTGTTCAGCGTGTTTACACACTGCATCACACATTGCACGGGTGCCTTTTAGTTCCAGCAGCCAGACTAAATATAAAGAAAAGGCTCTTTCAGCTTTACACCCGCATCTGGTCTGCATATAGGCCTCGTTGTTTGGAGGTGTAAAATTAGTCATGATGTATTCTGCCTGCTCACTCGGGTTGGAAATAGCTGCAGGTTATTCCAGAGCAGCGCCCTGCAGGCGGCTGGTGACTGCCCTGACTGTGTGTACACCCGGTGAATCAGTGGACACGCTTCATTTCGTGCAAGCCTAAACCCGGACACGAAAACATTACAAGCCCCGTCACAAGATCGTATCACCGTTTGCTCATAGCATAACCACGTTGGGCATCTTGCACACAACATATGGTTGATGCCAAAAGAAAAGTTACCCGTGAGCAGTTGCAGTGTCCAACAGAGCGTTCGCAGTTTGAGGTATGACAGAAATGAGCTTTTCTCATGGAAACATTGTCTAAAGGTAAAGACTGAGTCAAGGCCTGCATGACTCAGAACATGATAAACTTCATTATTCGGGGTGACTTTGATCTATCTGTTCATGTCCACAGGAAATGATAACGATTTCAAAAAAACAAAAAAACAACAACCTTGGCCTGGATTTAAAAAAAGAGAAGCAGAATAGACAAGTCGTTTTATGATTCATGCCAGGATTGCAAATTCCTTTCTCCCTGGGCCGTTTCACCACCAGTGCAACGCGTCTCAACACAAGCTGTTAAAGCCAGTTGCATGGCTGCTGTTAAGACTTTTCCCCCCTCAGAGACATGTGGCCCTGGGGGCTTCTATTTTGTTTCCCATTTCCTGTGTGTGCAAGAGAAACTGTAATTCACTGGTCAGTCGGGACGGAGGAACTACAAGATTGTCTCTTGCTTTGCCCCACTTCAGCTCTCTGCAGTGTTGCTGTTGTGTGGATGGGTTGTGATGGTTCTTCCAGCCTGAAGGGACCAGAGCTGAATGTTTTGTGAAACGCCATTATAGTGGTCCACTCTCCCCCTTGTGCTCATTATTCTCTGCATGTCTCCATGGATTATATGGCTGTTTTCACCAAAGGGCAAGATTGCTTTTTGAATGCTTTTCTTTTTTCTTCAGGTTTTGTTTTGAGGCTCTTCGGGTCTGATAAAAATATGCGGGCAGGTGTTAGTGAAAAAATGCCGTGTGTACGGTAGCGTTGCACTGCACTTTTTTTTCTCTGTATTTTGTCTTCTCATGCCTCTCAGTCAAAATACCCCGCGACCATGAACAATAGCATCTCTGTGCGTCTTATGGTCGGTGTAAGTGCTGCTTATAGAAGAGCACACAGGGAGACTTTGTTTTTAGAGAGTGATGCTTGTGTGTTGGGATTTTTGAGACATCTCCTTTGATAGAAAACGTGCACATATTAATTAAGAGCCAATATAGGTGCAGACTTATCCTCCAATAATATCTTTTTAATTCAAGAAAAAAATGAAAGCACGTTGAGCTTAAACAATTAGTGGATTTTTCAAGCACTAATGCCAAACATTCATTCGCGCTGGCTGCATTAATGTGATGGTGTCCTGCTGTTCTTTGTCATATGTAATAGTTGACTGAATATTTTGGGGCATTTGACAGTTGTTTGGACAGAGCAAGCAATGTGAATGTCTCTTGAAAAACAAAATGAGCATTTCAATGTTTTTTGACATTCAATAGACAGACAGTTGATGGATTAAGTCGCATAAAAGCCCTAAAACACTGATCCATAGTAAAGATAAAAGCTGCAAAAATGTATCTATTAATTAAGTCAACTATTGCATTAATCTCCAACTATTATGACAATCAATTATTTGGTTTGTGTAATTTTTTTAAGAAACGTGTCTGACCCCATTTGGAGTGCAGACAAAGAAAGACATTTTGAGGAAGTCCTCTTCGTCTTTGGGAAACACAGACCCATTTTCTGACATTTTATAAACCAAGCATCAATATCAGCAGATTCATCGACAGAAATAATAGTTAGTTGCAGCCCTAGTGAAGACAACATTGTCAAAGTCACCCTGTCTGTTTGCTAGACAACTCTCTTGTGTTTACATATGACTAACGCACCGTAGAGGCATCCCAGGACTTGAGGACAGAGTGCACCTCTCTGTAATTAGGCATTCTCTGTGCTGACATCTCTCTGGACTCTTTGTGTCCGCTGATTCCAGGATGAAGTGCCCAGACAGGCCCTTGACACTTGTTTAGCACAGATGCACACATGGACAGCAGGTATCTGGACAGCGTGTCTGGTCTTGGCCGGGTGTGTTTGAAGTACGTTTGCTGAAAGCCATGTGTTAACTTTACCCATGTTTGCCTTTCTGTCGAGAACGAAGAGCTGACTCAGGGTTTCGAAGGGGATGCCCTGCGGGCCTTCTTTCCAGTTAGAGTCACCACAATCCAAATTCAGTCTGTTTAACCTGCTGCTAAGAACTGTGTTTCCTCTGCTGTGAATATCTTGTAGAGGTGTAGTGAGTTCTTCTTATTTTTTTAATTTTCCAATGGATCTTGAGACGTTACAGTAATGAGTCTGTTCTTTTTCTTTTAGCAGAAAACTTTTGAATAAGTGCTTCAATCAATGCAGTAAGGGATGCATGATCATTTTCATTATCAATGAATCTGCTGAGTTAAGTTTCACGACTAAAGTATTCATCTACTTTAGGGTTTAGTCTATAAAATGTCAGAAGATTCTGAAAACTTGTTCCAATTTCCCAGAGCACAGTGAAGTCTTTAAATGGCTTCTTCTGTCCAACCAACAGTCCAAAATCTCAACGAAATAGCAGCAATTCCTTACGTTTAAGACTGAAATGATTATTCAATTATCATAATAGTTGGCAAGTTATTTTCTTTCGGTAACCTAATTTGTTAATTGACTAATCATTTCAGCTCTAAATCATAAATGGGGACTAGATTGTCTCGTTTGTCTTCGCGTATTACTGTCTAATGTCGCGTGTCTGTCTGATACTAGGCCATTGCTAGTTTTTCAGTGGGCGAGATATTTTGAGGTTCCCTTTGGAAACATATTTAAATGCCGTCTTTTGAATTCTCGAAGGAATTTGAGTATTTCTCTCCCTAACAATTTCAAATGCTAGCGTGTAGATTTGTCCTTTGGAAGTAGGTTGGCTGTTGGATTCTGTTTTCTGCGCTGCCTTCTTTTAAATGTCATGCTGTATGTCTCCCTCACCCATTTGTACAAGAAGTGGGACAGGCAGTAACTGGAGGCAGCCCGAGTCGAGCGTTTTATCCACATCCAGCATTTTACTGTTGGAAACCACTCAGCAGTTTACGACGGAGCTGACTGATGGCATGCTGGTTCCTCAGCCTACCGTGTGTTGTGACGGTCCTTATGTTTTAGGGCTCGCTTATTTTATACATAATGGAAACATGTGACCAAAGGAATGCTGAAATAACAGTGTTAGGTCTGTGGGTGGCTTCCATAAAGTTTGAAAGCGGTGCTGCTGCGTCCCGGCGTCGGGCACTCCCAGGATGTGAGGCAGCCGATTAAACAGGATCGGTGTGTGTGTGTGTGTGTGCGTGTACGTGTGCACGTGTATATGCAGATGAGTGAATGTGCGTGCATGTTTAGGCATGCGTGAATGTACAGCAGAGCCTTTTGATTAAACGTCCAGTGATAAAGGGTCTGTTGTGCTGCTTGGGCAGATGTCCAACGCTGGGACAGTAAAATGTGTCTTCACTCTGCTCCAAACAGAGCCAGTCCAGTGTCCGATTGGCAGGACATTCATTTTGCCAATATTTTAGGTAAATGGCCTGATTGATATTCTGAAATGCATTCACGAGTCTGACAAAATTAACATAAAATCTCTGCAGCAATAGACGGTTTCACAATTTGGCAAAGAACATCATTTTCTTTCAGTTGTTTTTGTTTCGGTCTCATTTTTTTTTTTAGCTGCCGCTGACCCCTGGTCATCATCTTACAGTATCGCTCAGCTTAACTGCTTCTGTAAAGTCAAGCTCATCTAACAAACGTGCCATTTCACCAGGCACTGTCCTTTTTTAGGCATGCAGGGTTGTTGAGGATGTACTGCAGTTCAGGCCTAATTCCTGGGTGGGAACCTTTTTGTGATCGCATGCTTAAAACGACGTTCCTGCACTTTTTAACCTCGAAAGCTGAACACCACTGTAACTGCTCTGCTGGATTTGTCCTCTTCCAGCACTGTTGACATTTACAACACAGAGCGGCTGCCACAGTGATTTGTTATTCCTATGGCTAAACTTATCTCTGCATCATGCTGCTGAGATAATAGTCACAATAATCATGGATGTGAATTCCTCTGTTTTATGTCAAGGTTAGTTGTTTTCTTTTCATGTGTTGCTGCTTGGTACACAGGCCAGTGCATAAAGAGGATTTTTTTTTTAGAAGCTTTGAAAACTTTGCAGTGTATTCTGTTAGTGCAACATCTATTCTTTCATCCACTCTGCATTCTTATGGCCCTATTCAATAAGATCGAGAATACACATATTCAGTTCACAAAAACGACTAAGCACAGTTATGAAGTTGGAAAGGTTTTCTCTTCTTATATGATTCATTCCTCCTCCCAGGCTTATCAGTGACTCAAGATGATGTCCGATGCCAGCGACATGTTGGCAGCTGCTCTGGAGCAGATGGACGGCATTATAGCAGGTAAAGTTCTCCCACAGAATTGTTAATCCGATGTACAGAATGGATGTGTGGAGCTTCATGTTTGTCAAGAGAGGTTTAAGCTATTATTCTCCTCTTATTGAGGCTGTTTGTAGCCCTGTTCCTTAGCGTTGCAGTTGTTACATTGATATAAATACCAACGCGCATTGTGCATAAAAGGGACCATTTGAAATAATATCCACACAATGTGGTATTGAAAAGTGCTTTAGAAAGACTGGGTGTGGCTCAGGAGGATCAGATGTCAAAGCAGTGCAATTATTGTCCATCTCCAGTCCAAATAATATGATTGGAATTACTCTCTTCAGTTCAACTGATGGTTGCTGACTACTATTTAGTAACCACAAAAGTACTAGTTATACATAAAAAAGTATACACAAAGTCTTGTCTAGAGGTTGGGGAGATCTGCTCAAAAATTGTGATCACTATCCACAATCTCAACTATGATCTTGTTTCTCAATTGTCCTCAGCATGTCTTGAAATAGACTCTGAATTATTCCATTCGAACCATTTAAAACAAAATTGGGTTAAAGATGGTTAGTCTTTGGCTCGAACTCTGCATCTGCCGTGCTGCTAGCTAAAGCTCACGTTGCATCGTTTCCAGTAAATCCCTCGAGGAAGAGCCATGTGAACTAATTAATCCAATCAGCGTAGCAATCTTGTTGGTAACATCGCTCCATTGGTCTGTGCATGTAGCGTGGATCAACTTGTCAATGAGGTCGCGTGTCGGAAGGAAACCAAAGGTAAAGAGGCCATTGAATAATGCGATCTCTATAGTTTGCTTAAACGGTAGATTGTGGAAGCCTTCAAGATCCATCACAATCTAAAATTGACAGATAGCCCAAGTCTTGTCTCATATGGGGCACAGTGAACTTTTACTGTGTGTGCTTTAGTAACTATGAGCCAGAGCCAAAAAATGTTCCCTTGTCCCTCTCCTCTGTGCTATTATGACCAGCAGTCTAAACTTTCTTTCTTTGGATTTAAGCTCCCTTTTAATGTGTTTCTTCCTTCTCCATTGTGCTTCTTCCCCTCCAGGCTCCAAGGCTCTGGACTACTCTAATGGGATGTTTGACTGCCAGTCGCCCACCTCTCCTTTCATGGGCAGCCTGAGGGCACTTCACCTTTTGGAAGACCTGAGGAATGTCCTGGAGGTAATGGACACAGAAGAAAGGGAAAGTCTACGCTGCCAGATCCCTGACTCCACAGCTGACAGTCTGGTCGAGTGGCTCCATGGTCACCTGGTAAGATGCATACATGCTGCAGTAGACTTTAACGTCTCTTTATTGGAGATATCGAACAGATGACGTAAATGGGTGAAGTGGCACATGTGCGGAGCTTTCATCATTAGTTGAGAGCAAGAACGTGTTTTTCTATGTTAATCTTTTAGTTTAATAGCTGGAATTTAAGATCTTAATAGACTTGGTCTGAGAAAAGTCTAGCCGTAGGTCAGATGAGTTTCACTGGTAATGACATGTAACTGGTTTGTCTAGACATTTAGTACAAGATGTACAATATAGATACAATGTATTGACATTTTCTGTCCATTTTCACTTTATATATTGGCGAAGGGAATGAACCCTTATCAACAGAACAGCGATCGGTTTAAGTTGTGTAACCATACGGGGGTTTTGTCTGCGATGCTTGGACAGAATGTGCTCTAAACAGGCTGAAGCACATCTGGTTTGCTTCTGATTGTGCTCATTCGGCGTCGCATTAGAACTCTGCAAATGCAGAGTGGGTTAAAAGTCCTGTGTGCGAGTGCACGGCAAACTTGTTTGCTAAGCGAAAACACAACTGTCCTCCTCTGCAGAGTTCTCAGAGAATGCAAGATGAAATGCTGCTGTTATGAATGTCGCTGCCAGTGTGCTGCAAGACACATGCTGACTTCTTGGGAACCAGAGTTGTGTTTAGGAGACTGATGGGCTGTAGGCCTGATAAATGCCAGAGCTTTTGTGTAACGCTGTAACTCACTCTGTGTTCAGCAGTCTGAATTTGAGCCTCCTTCTCAGCCATGTAAGGTTTTGTTTGTGCAGTGTAGCCAGTCACACTGCAACATGAAGCGTTTCATCTGAGAACATTTTCAGAAACTGAAGATTGGCAGTTTTTTTATGACAGTGTCTGTCTGCTTCACAATCCCAATAAATAAAAAAATGATGTCTAAAATCACAGTAATATCATATCGGGGGGCCTCTGGTGATTCCCGCCCCTGTAACCTGTACCACTTAATTGTGTCATAGATCAGTTTGTCTCATGGTTCTCTGTCTGATCCTCTGTTCCTTCCCTGCAGTCTAATGGGCACATCTCTCTGAGTGGGGGAGACCACTACCAGGAGAGGCTTTCCCGACTAGAGAGTGACAAGGAGTCTCTGGTTCTTCAGGTACCAATCCAGGAATGCTTAGACGATGATTAGTGAAGTATTTCCACAAAGACTAAACTGTCTAATACACATGTATGTTAGAAATGTAAAGGAGTAACGTTTTGGTTCCGTGCAGGTGAGCGTGCTGACTGACCAGGTGGAGGCTCAGGGAGAGAAGATTCGAGACCTGGACTTGTGTTTGGACGAGCACAGGGACAAACTCAACGCCACGGAGGAGATGCTGCAACAGGTGTGTGTTTGTTTGTCATATAAAAATAAAGCTGAGGACCAGTTGTTTGTACGCAGGATCAAGATTTACCCGTCAGCGAAAGCCTGCTTCACATGTGTGGAAGAGACACTGACTTGTAACGGGAAGCTATGACTTCATGTTCCGTCTGTCAGCAAACATCTGCTGTTGAGATTTGTCTCTCTGTAGCACAAAAGCTCTGAACCTTCGCATGTTTGGAAGTCATCATCATCATAGGCTGTACAACACCAAACATACTGCAAATGTTGTTTGCACTGCCAATACTGATTGCATAGCAACCACAGTGTTTTTACAACCGGTCTTCATTCATCATTGCAGGAGCTTCTCTGCAGAACTGCGCTGGAGACGCAGAAGCTAGAGCTGATGTCCGAAGTGTCCAACCTCAAGCTGAAGCTGAACACCATGGACAAGGACGGACTGGACTTTGACAGATTTAGGGACAGTGAGGTATGTGAGCCAATTCACAGGACAGAAATTCTCTTTGTTTCTGCCTTCGTCCTTTCTCTCTCACCTCACACAAGTGCCCACACACCAAACAAACACTCAGTCATGTTGTCTGACACCTGTGTGGGAGAGGGACTTGTTTTATTGTCGGTCTCACAGCAGCTGTGTGTTGAGGAAGGAAAAAAAAGTCAGATAGAGTTCAAGCTCGCTGAACGCTGAACCGACGCTGAAGTATCCATGGGAAATGTGCCTGCTGTGTTGTTTTGAATATAAATAAAGAAAAACCTCACTGAACAGAGTTGGGGGGGGGGG
>OMLP01022281.1:0-10593 GCA_900302685.1 Spondyliosoma cantharus | reverse complement strand
ACCGTTGTCCTCTGTTGGACAGGAGGAGCTAGCCATACTGAGGAGGCAGCTGGAGGGCAAAGACGGAGAGATGAGGAGGCTACAGGATGAGACAGGCTTCAAAGGCGTCACCCCGAGCAGTGCAGATCCCACAGAGAGAGGTGGGAAAACCAGTCGAAAAGCAAGAGTCGCTGAAGATGAACATGCACGATGTTTAAAGTCATGTCCACACGTGTTTATCTGTCTATAAGTCGCAAAGCACTAGGACAATTCTGTAAGAAGTCAGAATCTGTAACCAACCGGTTTCTGTTTCATAACTCTTTGTCCCGTTTAGTCTCTCATCAAGATGAAACTCTTAGAAAGAGGCTGAAAGAAAAACGTAAGGGGGGTTTTTATGCCTGTGTTTGTTATTGCACCTTATTGCTGCACCCGTCGCAACCCCTTGTTTGCATGAACGAGCATGAGCCACCTGAACTCTGCTTGTCCATTATAACCCATTGGATTGCTAAAACCTGACCACTGAGCACCACATCGCCAACCTGTTCAGCGGTTGTCAACCCTTTAAGGACTTTTAAAGTGAACAAAACCAAGGTCATTCCAGGGTTCCTACGCAGTATGGGAAAGCATGGAATTGGATTTTACTTCCAGGTGAGGATAAGTAAGGACGAAAGAGAAGAAGAAAAATATGTGTTTCCAGACTTTTTCCCGTATTCTATGTCCTTTTTAAAATGAAATTCAGAATTTAAACAAAATCTATTTAGTATAATCTTGAATCTAAAAATAATTTGACCTCACAAGTAGTGTTTTTAATGCCAGTTGGAGCCGGCAGCCAGCACAGTCGAGACATTTACCACCGCGTGAGCGATCACGGGCCAGAGCGAGGCTGATGTTGACAGCAACACACGATGTTTGCCGTGCAACTGAACACCCGAACCCTATACAGAGCTGCTTCTACGCCTGTGTGCCGCAGCCTGTCCCAAGAACCAAAGAACTTAACCAATCTGAACATCCGAGACCAAATTAGTTTATGAAAATATGGCAATATATACATAGAATTGCAAATAATGTGTTGATCTTTATTAATGGTTTGGTGTTAGTTGATTTGAGCTTCAGCATCTCGCTACAGTCTTCTGGCAATGTATAGTCACAACATAGCATATGTATTAACAGCTGTATTTTATAACCATTTATTTATATAAAAAACTTCTGGGTGTTTGTACTCAGATGTCCAATAGATGTCCGGAAAAGATGTGTAGGAACCCTTTCACCCAAAAGCTGTGCATCTGTGTCTTTTAATGTCCAACCTGGAACAGCAGCGAGGAATGTCTGCTTTATGTTTTCAACAGGAATGAGGAATGAATTGTGTTGTTTGTCTTAACCATTCAGGCTGCTCACTCATCCTCCTGCCTCATGTCCTCCAACAATAATCACCTCCCGTTCCCCTCAGTGTCTCTCCTCAAACTCCTCTAAACCTTCCACTGCTCCCATCGTCACCCAGTGTGTTCCCCGCTAACATGTGATGCTGTGTTCATGTTCAGTGTCATGTGACATTGTTGTGAGTTGTGTCTTTATAGCTGTGACACTTCACCTATGTAGAACAATTCCATTTTTCGTTCAGGCTCAGACTCCCTCAACATGACTCTGCAGAGGTGGTGTTGTCGTTCTCTGACGCGAAAACAACAAAGACTTGTATTCAAGTTTTTATTTAATAACATTTGCTGACATCCTTCCTCACTCTCTGACATATCATCTGATGTTTCTCCTGAAGTTATGAGCAACAGGCCACCAAATGAATCCGACCTTTACTTTGAATTAAATTACACAATTCTCTGGGTTTGAACATTTGATGACACTTTGAGACAGAAATGTTACTAATTCTATCTTTCATGCATTCGATAGTATCCAAAGTAACAAAGCTATAAAACAAACAGACCTGCCATCAGATGTTCTACCCAAGGTTGCGCAGATATTAACAACGTGTGTTTAGTGACTTTCTCACTATCCTCACTACGCGTGGATTTTTCATAGGATAAACAAAATTGATGTACCTTTTTATTTTATATTTCTTGGAGATAAAATCCCAAGGACTGCTGATGTTGAGGGTTGACTGCTCACAGAACCTTGTAGCTGTGTGTGTCCTGAAAAGTGAAAATGTTCTACCAAAGTGAAGCACCTGCGCACACAAGGACATTGGGTCTCTGTTTGAAGGACTCTTTCAAAACATGGACTGTGGCTGTGACGTTACTGTAATGACAGTCAGTAACGTTGCAGCCTGTGTGGTCTGAAGTAAAATCCTCCAGTTGCTCCTTGTGTGTTCAGGCTTACTATCCATCCCCACGTGAACACTACAGTTCTTTGTCTAATCACTTTTCTTTGCTCACCAGATGTGGAAGTGCAGAGAATGAAAAAGGCAGTTGAATCGTTGATGGCAGCCAACGAAGAGAAGGTACATTTGTACATTACAAGTTTTATGATTTGAGTTTCAAGAATTAATCCAGCTCTCCTTCTGCATATTTGCCTGACTGTGATTATATTTGTCTTTTCCTTCTGCAGGATCGTAAGATTGAGGAACTGAAGCAGTCGCTGCTGCGGTACAAGAAAGTTCAAGACATGGTGATGTCAGTGCAAGGAAAGAAAGGTTAGATTCTGTGTTCTGTGTATGAATAAAGTTAATAAATGTTGATGATTTTGCACGGTTTAGCCCATTAACTACAAACTATGCATTCTTTATATTATTGGCCATTTTTCACAGCATATAATAGGTGTTATGTAGGCAGCCATTGGCTTTAATTCTTTTATAGCTTTATGAAGCTGTAACTAATGATCCACAAGGAATGATTAGCTTTATTTTTCTCTTATTGTTGCATTAAAGGCTTAAGGTTTTAAGCTACATTATGTTGGTGCAACTCTATTGCTTTCTGCAGCAAATTCCATTGGACCTGTGTCATAAGTTTTGTCTAGAGTGGACGCACGTCTTGTCAGATAAAATTGTTCCTCAGAGGTTTGAGATGGGCTGAACGGTGCCAAATAAAACAGCTTACATTTCACATGTCAAATTCACTCTTATTCTCTTCTTATTCGTTGTGTATTTCAGAGAAAACCAAAGATAACGAGCATGTCGAGATTCACAGTGATGGTTCCATCACGTTCTCGCCCGTCGTGTCTGTGGAGCTGCAAAATCATGAAATGACAGATGTTGAACACCTGGCAAGAAAAAGCCCAGACGAGGTTTGTCTACTAATATACAGCGTTAAAAAATGAATACAGCAGATAGGATGTACTAAAACAATGTCCCAAGCACGTTCAGTGTTTCATTGTGGAGCTTGAGATACAAGATGTTTACTAAGCCTTTATTGGAGAGCGTAAATGTAATTTTTTGTGTGTCGTTGTTCTAATTTATTGCTAATGAGTAGCTGACAAAAGATTCTCTTGTCCTGTAGCTTTTACCTTTTTTCCCCTCGAGCAGCTTCAAATCTTATTAAACTCTAAAATGCTCAGTAAAACACTAATGGCTCACATACATTTCACACTGGTGAAATGAGTGTTGAAAGGCTCGACATCCAATTAATTGAATAACATCTCCCGTCAGTTTCTCTAAGCCTGCGTGCAAAATTAGTCCGCTGCGTTTTCATGGCCCCAGGAGAATGTGCAAGTTAATGTTTCAGGACAGTGCTCGCTTGGATTTTTAGAACTGTGTATTTTCTGTCTTGTCTTGCGTCTTCTCATTCTGATATATCTGTGCTTAGTTGGAGAGCCTCAATGGACTGATGGAGGAAACTTCACCCACACCGAGCCCTTTAGATCCAGAACGACTGTCGGAGACTTCACCGACGGACGTAGAAAGGTGAAATATTCACATGCGTTGATTGATTTGAGTTTGGCAATAATTTATCTGCCACTAGTCATGTCCTTGAGTGAATAAAATGTTGCAGGTTTCACTGATGATATTATGTAGCTGAAAAATCAGAACAACTGAGCTGAGTGATAAAAGTATGTAAAGAGCGAGCCATCTCCGTCATTTTCATCTCTACTGAAAGTTGCACATGTTCAGTACTGATCAGGTGGATCAGATGTCATTAACAAATCAACATTTCGTCGTGAGACTCAGTTCTCAAATGTTTTGTTGTTCAAAACATTTAGCCGTCAGCAATTATAAGTAGGCAAGTGCTGTACTGAAAATATGTCTCTTATCAACACTGAATCGTAAAACTATAAATGAAATGGGATGTCTGTCCTGTGGCCCCTCAATATTTATGGCTGTACTGTATTGTTTAAAATACATAGTAACATACTTATTAGGAAAGATTGTAACATTAAGATAATGCTGCTATCTCAGTCGGTTTGTCTGTGTACCATTTGAATTCACCTTTGTTTACAGAGTGCCGCTGAGAGCAGAGTAGTAATTCACTCTGCGTGACTCCAGCAAATGGACAAAACAGGTGTCGGCCTGCTTACGCAAACAGAGTGTGAGGAAGCCTTCTTTAAGTTTCACTCGAGAGGTCGCGGTAGTTCACATCCTGTTACCCTCTCATGACCGTGTGAGATGAGCTCTAGTCCAGTGCACTGTCGGGAGTGAAGTGTGTGAAACATTTTGGGGTTTTTTTTTTGTCATTTCAGCAGCCAAGATGCCACAAAGACTGGCAGCCAGGACCAGCTGGATAGGAGCAATAATGAAAAGGTAAAGGTAACACAGTTTGAGTGGTGTTTGTGTTTTTATGTGTGTCCCTCTCGCTTCTTCACACCGTTTGTCGCTGAAGTCTGAAAACAACGTAGCATTCATAGTGTTTGTAACCCTTAGAATAATCCCGCAGTACAGTTTTTTTTTTTGACAGTTAAAGATAAAACATTTCCAAAGGCATTTTTTGTTTTGTTCTCTCAGAATACAAGTGAAGAGATCATTAAGATCAGTGAAAAGCCCCCCATCAGTCCCACTGCCACCTTGCCCGCCAACGTGCCTGCCACCGCGGAGGACGAAAGCTTTGGCTCGAGAAAGGCTCGCTCATCTTTTGGAAAGGGCTTCTTCAAGATCCGAGGGGGCAAGAAGACAAACAGCACACCTAACCTGGGTAAGAGCAAACCACCTGATTCAGCAGCTGTAAAAGGCGACTGTCTGTATTTGATGCCATTTAGATGTTAAGATATCTGTGGAATTGACTGGCTGTTTACTGGAGAGTGACGTTTTTTTTTTCCCCTGGAGGTTTTTCTTCCACCATGATCCACTTTCTATTTTCCCAAGCCACACCCATGGAATATACTACATGGACCAAGACCATAATTTGCAGCCCACACAAACTGTGGTCCCCAGTTAATTATGGAAGTCCGTTTCTGTGCCCTCCGTCCTGTGTTATGTGCGTTTTCGTCTGTGTGTCTGTGTTTGTTCCACCTCTCCAATCCTGTTGTTATTTCAATCATAATTTCTGCCCTTTGTCTTGTTCTTTTTTCTGTTGGACCCTTTCCCGTGTTGCGTGTGCTTTGTGAACACATGAAGACCGCAGCCGGAGTGCAAGTGCGCCTATGCTAGGTACAGTATTGACCACAGGTCATTGTAGGGTTGCAGTAGTTCTCCGAAGCCGACAAAGGAAGCTACTGAATACCTCTTTTGTGCCTTTTTCTAAACTCATCCATTCAGCTCACATCTTTTTTTTTTTATCACAGTAGCTGCAGCGCTTCAGCAGCCCCACCCTTGTCACTACCCACTATGCGTCCAACATACAACCAGTCTGTTGTGTATGTTGACTTGCCTGCGTGCCTGCATGTATTTGTTTACACTCTCAAACCCTTCACCGAAACGAAATCCGTGTCGAGATCCAGACTATCAGCTCAAATGATTTATTTGGATCTCGAAGGCATCCCACTTAATAGCTAAAACAAAACAACTAATGAACGTTCTGTTTCATCTGATACAACAAGACTTTTTCATTCAAGTCTTAGTCAGATATCAGCAGTGTCTGATGCATGCATCCTAGAGAGGAAACCGCTTTTAACGCAAACCACCATGACCTCCCAGTCTGTCTAGGTGACGTCATGTGTCTGTCTTTTTTTTTTCTGGCTCCCTCCACCGGCCCTGAGCATGTCTGCCACACTGCCGCTTAAGATGTTGATGATTTTCTGTGGGCATCTGTTTGTGTAGCTGAAACAGAACGACAGGGTACCGATCATCTGGATTTGGCCGGGATGCCACAGAGGTCGACTAACAGCGACAGCACCCACACGCTCCCGACAACCCCAGAGGGCAAGAAGAAATCCAAAGGGATAAAGAAACTGTTTGGGAAGTAAGTAAAATAACTACATGAGGATCTTTGGCTTTGAATTAAAGAAACACATCGATATAAAAGTTCAGATTCAGGTAGATCTTTAAAAAAAAATTATATAATTCTTTTTAAGGTTAAAAAGAAGTCAGTCTACCACATTTAACCTGGACGACAACCCTCCAGAGGGTGAGTTCAAGAGAGGAGGAGTGCGAGCCACAGCGGGACCCAGACTGGGTTGGTCTCGTGACCTCCAGAGAGTCAACAAGTAAGTCTGTGCATTCAGCCTGAATAATGAGACTCAGAATGTGGTTTCTGTGTTTGGAATCTCTGGAGCACAATGAAATTCAGAGATCATGTGAGCGTTTTTTTACGGAGCGGTCTTTGTGAGGATGATGAGGAAATGACAGATGTACGTACTGTACTTTCAAAAGTTTGACTTTACGTTTTCGTTTCTTTTCACCAGTGAAGTTGACGCTCCCTTTGCACGCTGGTCGAAGGATCAGGTGTGTGACTGGCTGCAGGACCAGGGGCTCGGCCTTTATGTGAACATGGCTCGTGTGTGGATCTCCTCGGGTCAGACGCTTCTACAGGCCTCACAACACGACCTGGAGAGGGTGAGATGAAGCAGAAGAATTAGATTAGTTTAGCCAAGCCATCAGACGGGTGTGTGCTTGTCGTAGATGTTGTGTATAATCCCTCCATGTCTTCTTGTGGATGTTCAGGAGCTGGGAATCAAACACCCGCTGCACAGAAAGAAGCTGCAGCTGGCTCTGCAGGCCCTCGGCTCAGAGGAGGAGGACAATAAGGGAAAGCTCGACTTCAACTGGGTGACGAGTGAGTGCTGGCTGCCGGTCCCAGACGCGATCCTGCTTCGATGTAAACATCCTCCTCGTGACACTGTTTTTTTCGCCCCTCTCCTCACAGGGTGGTTGGATGACATCGGCCTGCCTCAGTATAAGACCCAGTTTGATGAGGGGAGGGTGGACGGTCGCATGCTGCACTACATGACAGTGGTGAGTGTTGGCTCCCTTTAGAGACCCCGCAGATAAGGAGCTCTGACAAGTCTGGTGCCATCTCGCATTAGGGCTATGGCTTAGAGAGTCCTGATCTCACCCACCATAATTGGGACAGAGTTGAATAAATGCCCCAGCGTCTGTCTCTGCTCACACTGTGATAGCCTGCCAGAGACTTCTTTGTCAGGGAAATGTTCTCATGTTTGAAAGTCTCCTTCGCGTTGATTGTTTGGGTGTCACACTAAGCCGCTGATGTCTGACTCCGTCCCTCAGGATGACCTGCTTTCTCTAAAAGTTGGGAGCGTCCTGCATCACCTCAGTATCAAGAGAGCCATCCAAGTGCTCCGACTCAACAACTATGAGCCCAACTGTTTGCGTCGTAGGCCATCTGACGAGGTGCGTCCACCTGAGAAATGATTAGACGGAGCTCAGCAGCCTGTTCTACGCTTTCGCATTCTCATTTTATTAATGCTTTGGCTGTATGTTAACCTTTCCATCCTCTTCCCTTAGAACAATATTTCTCCAGCAGAGATTTCCCAGTGGACCAACCATAGGGTGATGGAGTGGCTGCGGTCTGTGGACCTCGCTGAGTACGCTCCCAACCTGAGAGGCAGCGGTGTGCACGGAGGCCTGATGGTGAGACCGTCCTATGTTCGGTCTTCGATGGGAAAACAGAGATTCTTTCCTAAAAGTATCCAAATCCTCAAACATCCTTTCTGTCTTCAGGTTCTAGAGCCGCGGTTCAACGTGGAGACCATGGCTTTGCTGCTGAACATCCCCCCAAACAAGACGCTGCTGCGCCGCCACCTCGCCACACATTTCAACCTGCTCATTGGCTCAGAGGCTCAGCAGCTCAAACAGGAGTGTCTTGAAAATCCAGACTACACTCTGCTTACCGCCACCACGAAGGTCAAGGTAACTCATGAGTTCTTGAATATTGTTGATGGTACTAGTAGTAATTCTGCTAGATTCCCGAGTAACGAATATCCATGAAAATGTAGTTTTTTTTGATTTTGCAAACTAACACAAATGTGTAGGAGTAACCATGTCAATGCACAAAATCAACATTCTTATCCGAATCAAATCAAAGATCAGAATTAAAAATCCTAAATTGATCATATATTTCTCCCATTAAAAACCCAAAGATATGTTAACTGTATTTCTTTGTCTTCTCTCTCCTCGTTCGCACCAGCCGAGGAAACTGTCATTCGGAAACTTTGGCAGCCTGAGGAAGAAAAAGCAGGATGAGAATGAGGAGTACGTGTGTCCGATGGACGTGGAGATGCCAAAGGGACGAAGCTTTCAGAAAGGCTTCGAGCTCCAAATCTACGAGGACGACCTCGACAGGCTCGAACAGGTGAGCTTGTTTCTCAGATGGACTATCTAAGGATTATTTTATGTCACCAACCAGTGTTTGAAATCTGCTTTTTGTTTCACAGATGGAGGACTCAGAGGGAACTGTGAGACAGATCGGAGCTTTCTCTGAGGGCATTCAAAACCTGACGGTAAGAGTCAACCAGAATACGTTACACTCTTGCACTTGACATTCCAGCTTTCGGTCGTTAAGCTAATATTTTTTTTTGGTCTGCACTGTACCAGAGCATGCTGAAAGACGACGAGTTCTTCAAAGAGATCTCAAATTCGCCGAACCCCAGCGTAACAGACGAGGACTCCAACGCATGAGACCGCCGGCACGACGAGACCTGGTCCTGCTGTGAATGAAACTCTGTGCCAACCCCCCTCTCCACTCGCACACAGACCTGTCTCAACACACCCCCAAGAATGCTCCCTCATTTCTTCTTAGTGTTACGTTTAAAGATGAGCCGAAAGTATTAGTGTCCTCCTTCTTTCAGCGTCAAACGACGGTGTTGAGGAAGCCCCGCAGTCCACCGGCCACTTCTGCTCCTGAACTGTGTCTGATGACAGAGGGAACATTGAGGGCAACACCACTGCTCGCCTGCCAGCTGGCTTCTGGAGATGTTTTGTACTCGGTCGTGTACTCCAGCAGGAAAAACAAAGACAAATAAAATATGCCATATAGATTTTAATATATGTCTTTTAAGTTGCCTTCTGACTGTAGAAATGTTGAAAAATAGATGGACTTCATTCGGGAAGTTAAGGCGATTTCTTTCCCCCATTTTTAGAATTTAGTGTAAAGTAGTAACTCTGAAACAGCTGCTATGTTTTCTACAGAACTAAGCCCTGCTAATGAAATAGAAATAGTTTTTTTTTATTTTATCCTACGCTGAACATTTTTACAGGTTTTTCACTCAACAGTAATATTCTATATGCGTCTGCATCAGTACATATCATACAGTACAAAGCCTAATGAATATCATGCATGGTATAGAAATCCAACACGTTGATATAACAGCTTGTTGTTTTATTTTATTTTTATTTTTTACTATAAATCGATTTTTAATGGAACCGTGTTGGCTGACAGAGTTATTTTTATGAAGAAAGTGTTTGTGGCATATTCAGATTTGTGAGATAATGTCAGATTTTTTTTGCAAAATGATAATGTTGTAATACAACCCTTGAACATACCTGAGAAAATAGACTGTGTTGTTTTTTTTTTAAACGTTTTATCCATTTCTAAGATCAATAAAGTAATTTAAATCAGTTTGGATGTTTCCCTCGCACAAGTCTGGTGAACTGAGGACCGAAGACGTGATGGTAAAAATTGCTGATTTCACAGCTGAATGACGAAAAGCAAACTACGAGTGCTGAAGAAATGTCTGTTAAATAGTGCTTTATAGACCAGTAATTGGATTTTAAAGTCTATCTTTTGACACACAGTGCAGTGACTTAAAAAAACACATTAAACCAGAACTGAGACAAACACACACAAACCATTCGGGAGGCTGGTTCTCTTACTGTGCTGAGCCAACACACTAAGGTTATAACTAGCTTAAACTCACTGATACATGAAGGTAACATTAGAGTTAACTTCACCCGGCGAGAGGCAAATAATAACTGATCTGCACACTCCTGAGTCGACCTCCCACACAGATTAAATATACCTTTACTGAGCAGGTAACTGCACAAACAAAGCAGATTTACACAGAATAGTTTACAGACTTTGTTGGTGTCCTCTGAGCAGCCGTTCAGATCAGAGTGAGGATCAGACAGCCACATTTAAACTTTGCGAGGTAAACGCGCTCACTGAGTCGTGGGCGGGTCTTATTTTGCGCGCCAAAATGAGCCATACAGCACCTTTTGGCGCGCAACACCTGCTGTCGTCATCGCGTCTGTGGGCGGGACTTATTTTAGACGCGAAATGAGTCCTTTACCTGGGATAACACCTCAGAAACATAAATCTTTTAGTGATAAATAGTAGTAAATAGTGC
>OMLP01022279.1:1445-16688 GCA_900302685.1 Spondyliosoma cantharus | reverse complement strand
CCAGCACTGTCGCTGCACTCGCTGCAGCCAGGCAGCATCTCCTGCTCTCTGCGGCTGCAGTTTCATGTTAATGACAGGTCAGGTCAGTCCCGCCCTTCAGCTCAACTCCACATCAGAGATCATCAGATGGAATCAGATTGTTATAAAGATTTGGAACTCTGAATTATTGTGATTTTTGATCTGCTTTATATTTGACTATATATTGGTATTGGCTCCCATCTAAAATGCTACAGTGCAATCATTTCCTGTTCTACTCAACTCCTCTGTGACAATTCATTCTTCATCCTATGTAAGATAAAGAAGAAGAAGTGTTCCAGGTGCCTCCTGATAGAGAGCAGGTGCTAGTAATCACACGCCAGGTGCTTTAAATGAATGATCAGCTACAACCAGTGAGCAGCATATGGCACCACGATGTTATAGACTTGAACATTTCAAACACAAGGAACTGATTGAGAGGAAAGGAACCAGTAAATATGGATCCAACGAACAACAGCCGGTTCTTCTCCTCATCATGAACTGATGATACATCGACCTGAATACCACACACACGCTATTCTATCATTATGTGACACACAGATACAAATATCAAACTCTTTTCCTCATAGTCTTCTATGTGGACAGCCAGCACTCACATTCAAGTTATCTCTCTTTTGCACTGAGCTTGTTTGTTTTCACTGTTAGTCTGTTTCTCTAAATTATTAATATGATAACCGGTGACAACCTCACACACACAAACACACCCACTCACACACAACGTCTGAACTCTCGCATAATCAAACACAAACACAACACTGAAGGCAAACACTCACCAGGACGCTTCATCAAAAACCTGCAATCATTGCACCACTTCATCCTCAGATGGAGCGTAACAGTGCTGATTTAAATAAATGTAGACTGTGACACATGGAGCTGTAACGATGTAGATCAGACTCAAGAGTTCACTCAGACAGGCAGAGTCGCATTATGTTGTCGGTCAACCCGCTTGAGGCCCTTGTGGTCCAGACTTCACTGGACTTACTGATATGATTACCCACAATTCATTGCAATACTTATGTGATATAGTTTTTTTTGTATTAAAGCTTTACTGGAGTGATGCGGGCCACGTACAGTAATCAACCACGTCATGCTAGCGGCTGTAGATGCAGCCTGTGTGTCAGTTCTTTATTCTACAGTCTCAGGCCCGGACGACGACTCAGGGAGGATAATTTGGATTCAGCCTTTGTGTTTGCGTTCTAGAAAGCGTGGAACCAATCCTCATCGCCTTTTATCGTCAAAAAGCACAATTCAACAAAGCTGAAACAAAATATTACAGTTTTATTATAGTGTTTGTCTCTTTGCTTTCAGTGGTATCAATGTGTGTTTATATAAAGACGCTTACATAAATTGACCGCGGCGTCTCGAAAGAATCATCCCAGTGTCAGTGTCTTATTTAGCAGGACACAGCGGGAAGCTTCTCTCTAATGCTGAATAAAGGCTGGAAACTGAAATAACCATCACAGGAGTGCTGTGGCTGCTTTTATCACCCTTATTCACAGTGACAGCGTAACATTTCCTATAAGGCGAGCTCAGACAGCATGCACCGGGACAGATGAAGATGGAGATACAACACAGGAAACAGAAGCATTGCAGTGAAGTCTTTCATGTGCCCTAAAACAAGAGGAATAAGAGAAAACAGTCTCTCGTCTCGACTCATCCTCCAATTTTAGTGCCTAGCTTGAACTATGCTGGCAATATTGTGTTTGTTCTTTTGCGTGTCACGGGAGTCTGAAATGAGAAGTCGGGAGAAAAGCTTTCAACAAGACGTCTACGGAGTAAATCCCTCGCGTGGATTGTCAGAAAATTGAATCAGAGCCCACATTTATGGGTTAGCACTATTCAAATATTTCTGAAGCAGTGCACATTTCTAGCAGCATTCAAAATGCAAAGGGGCCATAGTTGCAGTTCTCTGAGGGCTGAGGTGGAGAACTACTTAAGGGATCTTTGGTTTCAATGGGATCCGTCACATGTGTCCCTTTGTGCACGCAGTAACAGGACGACCTCACTCACAATGACTTCCTGTTAGCATGTAACAGTCGATGTTTATAGCATCGCCTCACTTATACACAAGAGAACAAAGAGAAAAGTCCAGTAAAATAATCTTATACCAACAGGACAGTGGATGGGGAATCGTTATGTATTTTCAAAATATTACAAAGAGTCAAAAGGTCAAATTAAACATGTAGCAGGTACAGGAGCTAATTGAAAGAACGTGTACTTTTCCACTTCAAACCACAGAGAAATGAGCCTCTGAGAGCTTCCATCAACTCTTTACCACAGGATTTCCTAAGCGTATATTATAAATAATAATATTATATTATTATTTTATGCTATTTTCCTGCCAGCAGACATGTTAGATGCTCCACAACAGAGCAAAACCACGAGCCTGCCGTATTACTTTTTCTATCAAATCTTAATGAGCGCCACTCTTCACCTCAACCCACTCGCTACAACTTCTGTGTGCACGGGACGAGAATGTAGCACTTAGTGAAGCTGAAAGGTTTCCAGCTAACATAATCCCTGCAGCAGCTGGCTCATGTTTCATTTAAACGTATTAGGTGAAACAGTTTAGTATAAGACAATAATTTGCAGCAGACAGGTTGTTCACCAGCTCACAACTGGACATGTTGTCTCCTGCCTGGTTTTGTGGCCCTGACACAGGACCTTGAAAACAAAGTGCCCTGCGAACAGAGTTACAGTCTGTCATTCTTGTGTCCCTCTAAGCGAAGGAAGGGCACGCATCATCAGTAGACTTGTGACATCACAGAATGATTCCGGCCTTTGTAAAGTCTCTTGAACGAACGTCAAAGTTTCCCTGTGTGCATCACAGGCCCGCTTCACTGCTCAGACGTCAACAGATTCTAATTGGCTTTTCTTTTCTTCTGCTTCAGGAAGAAAACCGTGAAAAGTTCATAAAAACTATTAAATGTATGATTGATAATGTGAAGCCTTAATCACTTGGTTAAGTGGAGTTTGCACTTCATTGTGTGATGCCGTGATTCTTTCAGACCAGTCCTAATGGAGAGATGCACATCAGGTTTTGTCTAATTTCTTATCGTCACAAGTTCTTATGAAACAGGCCGAGCTTCAGCTTTCAACACTCTCATATCTCATTCTGCTCCTAATTTCTCCTTCTATGGATAACCAGTTATTAGACGAAGCTAAACATAGCCTCCTGTGACCAGCCTTACACCTTTGAATTGCAGAAGAAAAAAAAGTAAAATGTTCTCCCTGCAATAAAAGAGCTACCGTGAGTCTTTGCACAGTCACAGAGCTCATTGTAAATGTTTAAAAGCCATTGCTTGCATTTACTCCTCACACCTCGAAGAAATATTGATTTAATATTAATTAAACTAGCGCAGAGTGCTATTACTCTTTCTTGATCATTGCCATATTTTTCTTGTTATCTTATAGTTGGAATATTCCATCCGTTCCTCCAGCGATAGATGTTTACTGCACCACTGATGCCTCTCTGGAGACAACAGAATTTAACACTGACACTTTTGTTAGAAAAGTAAAATTTTGTTTCCTCAAAAATGAAAAAAACAAACATTCAGGGACTGAATCACTCGCTGTGCCTTTACAGCCTCTTGATTCTTTGAACTTTGCCTCAAACACACTGAAAACACCACAAAGAGTCAGAACATGAGAAAACACATCCGACTGTAGGAACACCAAACATCACAATAATGGAAAGGAAGTGGTTTCTAATCATACATGTGTTCCAAACAAAGGAGAGCACAGCCATGGATCAGCAGGGCTTACATTTATTATCCTCAGGGGACAAATTAGCCACCATGTAAAAGTCAATGTAGAAGCTAATTATAACATGTAACCTGCTCCTTTATACGTGTGGTGAGGGACGACTCAGACAAAGCAACCTTAAAGAAATAAAAAGAAACGTGTCCGAGAGGCAGATGATTAATTACAGCACATGTGATGAGAGATTCATCAATCTCTTAAAAAAAGCATCTACCTTTGATTAATTAGTGAGCTCCTAGCTTTTGCACTAATTGGACTGTTGCAGGCCAACGGGGGAATGTTTGCTACATGCTAACAGAGAGTAAAGCACACGGTAACAAACTTGGAGATTGGAGGGTCAGTGATACGCAGCATCACAGATCATTGGTATCTGGCACCTTGACCAATCCAAAAACCATAAAACGATGCCTCAAAGTGTTTGGATTGGTGAGCAGAGTGATACCAGGCACTCCCTTTCTGTTGCATTTATTTATGAACTCCAATTAAATACCAGGATCAGTATAATCAGCTCAGCTGGAAACCTGCCAACGATGCGATACTCTCTCCTCCCCACATCCAGCCACACGGTGACAGCTCAGCGAAGTCTGCACAGACATGTAAGCACAATGTGTTTCTCTCTGTTTGTAGGCAGAGACGCCTGCTGTGCTCCATCATTTTTAAACATGTGTAATTGTTAGTATCAAAACGAGTATGAACAGAATATAACAATGTGCCTTATTATGAATTCCCATCATCCATATTCATAACTGCTGCAGTACCTTTATCCCGTTAAAGCCGGGCCACAAATAGCTGCTTGACATTGGCACAAAACATTTGTCAAAGCTGCTTGAAAGCTGTAAAAATGTATTTTACTGGGCTACATGTGGGACTGAAGGTTCATAGTAAGCATCACTGCATGCTTAACATGCCATATTTCTTTGTGTGGACTTTTTATCACTCTGTTACACAAAACAAAATCACTGACACTTCTGTGACTTCTGTCTTCAGGAGGGTCGAACTCATCATACGCTCCCAAACCAGCAGTGAGAGCTGCTGCTGAAGACTACAGGTGTTGTGTCATAAGGAACTTGGCCATGTTCAAACATGAAGCTGTTTGCAGTGGAGCCTCAGAGTCAAAGTCATCTTTATAAACCAGAAATATTCTTTTATGAGACATATTTTAATCTGCATACCCCAAAAACATCATATTTCACTGTCAGAAAGTTGCTGTAATAAGGGGCTCAGTTGACCAATGTAACTAAAATAGTGTCACAAAACTCTGGGAAGCAATGAAACAGGGCTCCAGTGTGGTTAGTGCGGATCACTTTCACATCATGGCGTGAAATTTAGCATGCCACGTTCATCCTGTTAACTTGATCTCATGTGGACACTGCTGTTAAAATCAGAACATTCTGCTACACCTCCTCCTCCCGCATGGACCCAAAGTCCCTCAAGCAATTTGCAGATATGAATACTGACAGAGCTCCGGGCAGCGGGGTGATATAGCAAGTTGAAACTCCGCCCCTCAACTAGCGGCTGGGGCCTCCTCAGCTCCGGGTGAGGAAATGAATGCACCCTGTCGATGTGCCGTTGAGCAAGTCACTGAATGTCCCCCAGCTGCAGGAGTGAGGTTATAGTACAGGATGGTTGACATGGACCAGGTTTTGTTTTATTATAGATTAGATTATGCGTTGTCTTTTACATCTGATATTAATGGTCGACACGTGTCAGGCTTCATCTAACTTGTTTCTAAAGGTAATGTTTTATAAAGACATGAATAAGAAAACAATCATTCAGTTTATTCAGTCATTTAAACAATGACACTTTGTTTATTTAGTTTGTTTAAACTTAAAAAATCATTCAGTGAAGATTAAATATATTCCCTAAAACTACGTAGTGCACCTTTAATTACTTGCTATTGTTTTCCCTACATATGAGAATCCTTGGGGCAAACTAACCCTAACTACCCGTACACATATTATCCTATTGTATAAAATGTTAAGACTAATGTATTTAAAGGATTCAGGAGGTGCAATTTCTTTCGCACATGAACAATTTGACTTGGAGAAGAAATGTAGTGAATGCTGTTAAAAAGGCAACAGCTGGGCCTGAAACCCAATTATCCAACAAACCGCTGGTACCTGATTTCCAGTTCAAAAGAAGATTCTTGTCCTGTTGCCAGATGAAAGTGCAGGAGCTGGCACCGCTCCCTGCTCGTCTCAGTAATGCTGATGTACAATTAAAAGAAAGTGAATGTTTCATTTGGGACAGCTTGGCTTTCCAATAAGCGCAGACTGAAGAGGGAAGTGTAAATATTGTTTTGCATGAAAAAAAATGTGTTGAGATTTAAATAATTACACTTCAAAAGTCAATATTCCATTAAGACTAATTCTGCACAAGGTTTTCTATTCCCCGTGTGTGAGTGTGTGCGTGCCTGCACGTGCATGTGTGTGTGCATGCCTGCACGTGCATGTGTGTGTGCGTGCATGCGCGTGCGTGTGTGTGTGTGTGTGTGTGTGTGTGTGTGTGTGTGTGCATTGTGTGTGTGTGTGTGTGCGTGTGCGTGTTCATTGGTATGCTGCGGCGTTCAGGTGAGCCCACAGCGCCTGAATCCACGCAGCCACTTTGATTCTCTGTGCTTGCAGGAAAATACACCGACACGCGGCTGCCGTGTCAGTCGTCCTCCAGAGCTGCTCACTGGCCTCTCTGTGAGTATCTGCCTGTTTATTCTGCAGCGCCATGTTTGCCTAATTTGTAGGGAGTGTAGGTGGGTGTGGTTCAAAGACCTCCATACACCTTTAGAGTCTGAGGTGGACAAGAGGCTGTATTGGAGGGCTGAGCGTTGCATACTTACTGTACTTTAAAAAGGTTGATTGGAGGTGATTTAATCATTGATCAGCCACAGAGACTTTTAAATGAAACACTCTAAATGTAACAGCGACGCCTCTACACGACTTACATAAGCACACTTGACCACCAGGAGGATTTTTCTCCATAGTAATTTGTTATTCATGTGCCGTCAATGGGGTGGTGGCTTGAAGTCTCAAAGACTGCATCGTACTGCCCATGATGGAGGCAGAGAGGAGGCAGAAAATGGGTTTGTGGGAGACATCGCTACAGGAATCTATAAAGTGATAAATATCTATTGTTGAGGCCAGCGAACACTAAAAAGGAAGCCGATCTGTGTAGCGTCTGTGCTTGTTGTCTCTATTGAATAAAGCCATTTGTCATATTCAAGTCCCTCATGATGATAAAGATGTTCAGATTCAGAGGTTTGGCATTTTCCAAAGTGTTGCAGAGCCTATATTGTGTCTAATGTAATTAGACTGAACTCAAACCTATCACTCACTGTCGGGGACGAAAGAAAAATAAACCTGCAGTGTTCAGTGGGATCCAGTCAGACACGATGATGCACAGGGTCTCCACACATACATGCAGTAACACACAGATACCAACACACATGCAATACAGCGGAGAGGAAGAGTTCTGGTTGAGCAGCTCTTATTTCACACCTGACCTGTGTTTGGACGGACGGCCAGCAGCCTGTCAGCAGAGGAACTGCTTCACTCGTTTGAATTCCAGCCCTTCCTCCTCTCCTTTGACTGCGAGTGTCATTCAGAGGGATGGCGAGGACATGTGGGGAAAAGGAAGGTGAAGAAGCAGAGAGGGAAGCGGGAAGATAAGGACGATGATATGGCATCGCAGGGCTGGATTAAGCGCTCTTGGGGTCCCGTGGCAAAACCAGGCATGGGGCCTCAGTTGTGCCTGACTCTCACCCTGCGGGACAGTTGGTATGAAGCAGTGATGGAATAAAAAGCACTAGGATTATTCAAAAACAATGTGAACGTGATTAACTGACAGTTAGGAAGCTTGTTAGCTGGGAGAGTTTCACCCGCCTTTACTCATTCTTTATTTAGTGAAATGATGTCCGGTCAAGTTAGCTAACCAGCTACATATCTTACTAAGTAGCCCTGCAAGAAAGGAAGCATCTCGAACGACATATCTCATGAAGAGGTGCACGTCAGCTTCAGTGCTCGATGCTGTGCACAATTCAACATTACCTAGAGGCTTGAAAACCGGCAATTCATCCTCCACCCTTCATTCGTTAAAGTAGAGGCTAAAGTATACGCTTCATTGTGAAACCCTCTTGTGTGAGGAGAAGCCGTACTATGGACGGGGTGAAGTAGCAAGCAAGTGAAGGACTCAGGGATTTGTGTAGAGTAGAGATGAGAGAAAAGCTTTTAAAGTAACCTGTCAGGGAGAGGGCAGAGATGAAGATGCACGCTGATGGTGTCTGTTTGTGGCATGGGCGGGTGTGTTTGGAGCACCAGCTGGAGGTAGAGAGGGGACTCGGTTCTCTCCTGCAGTGCCAGCTGGTGCACCTGCTCTGATTCAGAACCGGTTGACGCTCGCCCACTCGCTGACACGTTTATTTATGTTGAGTGAACTTGTGTTTTGGCAGGAAAACATGCAATACACATGAAATAGTAGGCTTCAAGTCAAGGCAGTCAAAACCAACCGTGCGCCTGAATAAATGTCACCGAGTACGAGAATGGAGAATTATCACTGAACATCAAGACAACTCAACAAAGCCTGCAATTTGTTAAAAATGAATCATTAGCCTGGGCTCCAAGGCAGCACAACACAATGTTGTTTTCCTTATATTCTTACAGAAACAGAGCGGTGGGGAGAGGGGCTTTAATTATTTGACGGTTATAATTAAATGCCATGCTTGTCTCCAGTAATAGCAGGTTGTCTCAAATGTTTTGTTGCCGTATTGACTTCCATTGTGTATAATGTTGATTATGAATATTACAGAGTTATTGACAACAAAGATGCCAATCATTGTTAACGCTCATTGTTTGAGTTTTTGACTTTCTCCAGCTGGGCCTATCTTAGTCCTGTTTTCTGTCCGTCCTCATCACGAGCCTGAATTAGTTAACCTGTGTAGGAGTGTGTTCCTGTGTAGGAGTGTGGCTTTGTGTTTACAGATGTCATGTGTTGGTGTGTGTGTGTGTGTTGGGGGGTTTTACATACGTGTGTTCACATGTAGGAGACAATCGCAGCGGCTGATTAACATGCGTAACATCTGCAGCAGCTCCCCTGCACACTCCACCATCTCCCAATCCGACGCTGCGGTACGAGCCGAACGTACATCCACAGTATGTATTTATAGCGCCGTGTTGTGATGAGCATACACAGAGCATCATCCCGGGGTCATCGTGTGGGCGTAGCTCAGGGCTACAAGAATGACATGCAAGCATCCACTTATTTTAGATCAGCACTTCCAATTTAATTTCACATTAGCTGTAGTTTGATGTCTATCCTCTGCAGGTCTTCCATGTCTGTAATCTGTAAGATGTGATTGAGCATGAATCAGCCCTTTGCTGGAATTCCTTGTTTTGTCTGCACTTTGTTCCCCCACTTCAGGAGCTGTTGAGGCTGCAGTGGAGATAATTAATGGAGGCTTTGACAACATTTTGGGTGCAAATTCAGGGGGCTTACCGAGTCACTCAGCGTGGAGAGGGAGCAGGATCTTAAAAGATAATGAGGTGGATGAGGCAGCATTTGAGAAGGTTCCTCACATGAGAACACACACTGAATGTGTGTCACGACTCCTGTGTTGTGTTTTATTTCAAGCAAGAGGACAAATCCACAAGTTCATTCAGTCGATTCAGCACTTTACAACTCGCTCACATGTCGTCTGAATATGTTGAATCCACTTCTCACCGTCTTCTGAATGATTCACCAGTGTTTTATTTCTGGTTAACTGCTGTTTTCTGATAAATATCAGTCGGCGTTGTGCGGCTGCTCAAAGTGGCTGAATGCTTCAGCGAGAGGCAGACGCCAGCGTTTATTGTCATTTGGACGTATTCTCTAAAAACCCAGGACGTCATTTTATTTGATCACATACATTTCAGGATTATACAGCCACGTCGTCAAGGAGCGGGACGTGTAGACGGACAAATTGCTCATTTATTTGTTGATGTAACCTGATCATAGAAGGATATGAGCAGATATTTCCCTCCAATATTTCCAAAGACAAAAAGAAAACCTCAATAAATGCAGTCGATTCCAATCCTGTATTTTTACATTTGCACCATATTGTAAGTGTAAGAAGGAAGTTCACCAGCATCGTTGAGCAAACCGAATGAAACAAGAAGTGGGCATGTGTTGGGGAATTGAGAATAGTCTCTGCAGCGTTTGACACCGGCATAACAATCCTTGAAAACACATTAATGCTAGCCAGGGCAGAAAAAGAATCACAGGCTACAGAACCAGCACAACAGGGACGCCAGCTAATAAGACGGTAAGAAAGTCATTTTCGGGGGGAGTCCCATGAGAAAGGCAAACGTCATTTTGACCCGTATACAGCTTTGAGGGGGGAGTAATTATTCTTCAAACAGCCTCTAAGAGAGAAAACATGACCAGCTCTCAGAGAGAAATATGTTGTCAGTGCGTCAGTGACCTGGCTCCAGTGTACAAGCTTGTGTTCATGTTGCCGAAAGGTTTCTTGTACAATAATGTGTATTTTCATAGTTTTTCTCTCTCTCTCTGTCACCAGTCTCTTATTTTCTTGCCCCCTCTCTACATGTGAAAGTACACTAGAAGGATTTAATATTCATGGTTGGTTATTGCCGTGCATGGCATAAACAAAATAGTTTTTGTCATCTTTCACACTGTATTTACGCTTCCATAATCAATCGCCTTGTGCCAGAGAGGAAAGCCAAAGCCTCGGCTTGTATTCAGCAGTGAGAGTACGACTGGCATTCCTCATGAACATTTAGATCACATAGCACTTCAGGGCAAAGTTGCAAATTGCACATTTCAGGTTGGATTATGCTGTGCATAGCTAATGCTTAGCTACTGTAGCACATACATAGCTGCTCCTGCATTTATTCATTTTTGGTGCCCACGGCGATGCACGAGCCTACAGGAGCTGACAGTAATTCAGAAGTGCTTTCTGTGTTAAGACCACTGACATCATGGCATGCAGCATGATGGGTGGTTAGTGTTTGGGTGTGAAGGCTCTCTGAGCATCAGCGAGCGCTGACCAAGACAACCAGGAGCGTGTTGGATCAAAGACGGCAGGAAAAGGGGAATGGAGCTCACTGATTGATTTACTGCCTTAAGCATATGGTGCAAACATACCAATGTTCCAAAAATGTAGTTTTAGCCACCTTACTAATCGTTATCTTAGCATCATTGGCATGGTAATTATAAATCGCATTCATTTGTCTTGTTAAGCTCATTTTCATTGTATTATTATCTATTCATGTTCAGCTTCACGTCCTCACATCCACAATGACGTGTTTAAACTGAAACTGGATCATTCCAAGTTTAACTTACTCCAAATTGTTTGTCCCTAATGCACAAAAGAAGAGACACTTCATTCACCTTCTAAGCACCATTTAGCATCTGTGGGCCTGAAACCTCATGTCCAGCATGAATAACACATGCACAGTTATAGTAACTGCTCTCTGGAGGGAAACGAGTCCAGTGACCACGATACCGGCCCAAGCCACAGAGTTCAGATGCGTAAACATTTAGATTTATTTCAGTGTGACGCAGGTGTGAGATGCTGCTGTCAGCAGATGTAAATGCTGGACTCTTCTGAGTGTGTCGTAGAGACGGTGTGGATAGTAAACCTTGACAACCACCTGTTATTATTATTATTATTCCAGTTCAGGCTATGCCCCATTGGTAGAAAATTATTTTTGTGTTATTATTTTACATTTCATTGTGAAATATTTCAATCTTATCTTGTCCTTTATTGTCGTTTTGTTACCCGTTCTTGTAAAAAACAACGGTGTCAGTATCTTCTTTGTAACTGTCAGCAGCTTTTCCAAAAACACCTCAAAAAGGATTTAAATGCCGTTTGCTGAAAAGGAACGTCAGTGTTTTGTTAACGTGGCTGGAAAGAGGCGGTGTGACTCCCGTCCTTCCTGCCACGACACATCCTCAAACACATCATCTATTATTTCCAGATCCAAACATAAGAGGACACTAAACAAAATGTTATGGGCCATCGTCAAAGGCCGTCGATATTTAAAGTGGCTCTTTAAATCAAGGCTCTGGTCAAACAACCATGTGGTCGTTTTAGCAGATTCAGTACAGACACAAGTGCCATTAGAATCGCTCGGCAAGGACACGAACAGATAACTAGAGAACACGGCTGCCACTTTAACAAACGCTCATGGCTGTGCTAGAAGATAATTCACAGAGCTGCTTCCTTTGACCGTGGCACTAACATTAAACCATCTGCAAGTACCGTGTGGGCTGTTTCTCTGTGTATTCACTCTGTCATTTCAATGAACTGACTGACTGACTGACTGACTGATTCATTCATAACATGGTCAGTCAACAACACCAGAATACACAATATAGTCCCACAAACACCAAATCTTAGAAAGATGCTGCTAAGACAAGACACATGAACTGCTTCTACATATAGCACAGCATTAATCACATACGTGCCAAGAAACCCATTAGCAGCGTTCCTGAATTTGGTTTGACCCTGATGAACATTGACTAGTTGTGATAAATGAGATAAATAATGAAAGAGAAAGCGTCCTGGCTCCGTCATTATCTGCTGCATGAAGCTTGGACAAACTGACTCGTCATCACGTGCAGACTAATCATAATCTTTGTTGGCAATCCTCAGTCGGACACCATTTCTCACAGTAAATAACAATTTGAGGTTGGTGTGATCCATGCAACAGTTTATGTTCTTTGGAATATAACCAAGTCTGGCACGGTCCCTGCCTGAATCAGCAAATTACAGCTATAACTCCACCGCTGTCATTGTACGAGTGTCTATATCGCCTGGGCTTCGGTTCTAATCTTTGAATTCTTTAGAGATGTTGGCTGAATTAAAAGCAATTAGAAAAGTCGTTGGCGTTGACCCACAAATACATTTTCTTGAAGCGCGAGTGTTTTATCTCGTGTAAAAATATGTTCCGTCAGGGGGATTCTATACGTTCTCAGAATGACGCACGTTCTATGACAAACTGAACTCTTTCAGTTTAAAGGTAACACATACGAGTAGCTCAGCAGCTTCACGTGTGTGATTTGGGATTCGCTTTGATCGCTGCATCGTGAATTCTGTGTGTCAACGTTTGCATGCTGTGCAACCGGCGGACACAGCTGGGTGTCGTGGACTGAAGAGCAGCACGGTCCCGTCAGTGGTGGGGGGTCAGGAAAGACTTGCTGCTAGCTTAAAAGGGATCACAGATCAGCAAGTGGGAGCAATTTAGAATACATCTTGTGAGAGAAGCAGTTAAGTGGTTGAAGAACATTTTGAAGTAGAGCTCAACTTATTGTAAACGGACAGCTGTGAGGCTGCTGCGTGGGTGAATAGCTGCAAACAGACACAACAGTGCACCTGGATCCAAGTCATGACGAGACGTTAGAGCTGTTCTGCAGTTTGACAACCAGAACAAGTTCAAGGTTGATGTCGTGCAGATGATGCTGGTGATGGCAGCAGCACAATGAGTCATTTTACACCAACATCAGGTCGTAGACGCAGGTTTTTTAAAGCCGGGTAAAGAGAAAGCAGCATGGAGGCCAGTGAGAATGTTGTGGTGATTACTTTTCTGTATCTTTTACTTCAGCATCTCTTTAAAACTCCAACTAATGATGTTCAAAGGCTGTTTGAACAGAGACGGATGTACATCTATTAACTCGCCAACGTCCTTCACACACATCATCATTTAGCTGTAAAAAATGAGCATGTCCACGAGGTGTCGTGAATGCTGATTGGACCGTTTCCCTGAAGACAACAGCCAGATGTGGAGGTTAGAGGGAGTATTAGTTACTGATGTTTAATGCATTATCTATAGCAGCATTCAGTTAAAGGGGTTTCTGTTTGAGCAAATCTTTTGTGTCACAGTCTGCACTTCCAGTGATTGTTCACTTGTTCACTTCTGCTCCTAGCCACTCCCACCTCGTTACCTGAGTCACCTCACCTGGACTCTCAGCTGCAGCTCATCAGCAATCAGCCAGTGTGAAGGCTCCTCTGGCTCACTCACTCACTGCCGGTCGCTGATTGTTCTTTGCCTTCATGACAGACTTTCCAGCATTTTTCCTCGGACCGACTTCCCAGATTTGACCCTGCAGAGTTTCGTCTCTGTCCTGCCTGATTCCTGGTTGCCTGCTTCCGGCTCGGCTGAGCTACAGAAGTCTCCAGCCAGAACTCCGGTGGGTTTCTTTTCCCCTAAGTGTTTCTGCCTCCCTGGTCACCGGGTCTGCTGCAGAGTTTCTGCTTGCTTGACTGGATTTCCTGCTAGCTGTATATCTCCTGTGTTTCCTGCCTGCCTGCTGGTCTCATTACTAACTCCCCGACCTGTTAATATGTCTGTGTTTTCAATGGCCCGTTTGTGATTGGACAGTGTGAAAGGAACTAAGTAGATTAGACTGTAATGCACACTTAAGCACAAATTAAATAACAGACTTGTTATTGGTACTGGATACTGGACAGAGGTCGTGTTTAAAAAGGCCGTCATGAAGCCTCTCAGCACTAAATGGACTTTCACAACCGAGCTTTGTGCTTCTGATCCGTAATGGATGTTTTGCCTTTTTGTTCTTTTTGCATTTGTGTTGAACTTTTTTTGAATGATGGATGTGTGTAATCGGAGCGCATTTGAATTGTTAAATAAATTTCCCTGCCGAGGCGCTTCGGGGTTATTACTTATTCACATATCTGACACTGCGAGGAAACCTTCCAATCACATTATTCTTCATTGAAGACTTACCGTCATCCATATTTTATCACTTTAAATCAAAGGTAATAACAATACTCACTAACAGGATCCACTCCCAGGAGAGTACACAGAGCAGGCAGGACTGACAGACGTCACCACAGCCCTGTCAAAATGACTTCACTTATATTTATTAGCATGAGACGCTCAAATGTCCACCAGACAAATGAGTTAATAGAGTCGCAGGAATCTGGGTGGTTTCTAAATGGAGAGAAGGGGAAGGAGATATCAATCAGACGGGGAAGTGTTCCCTGTCAATTCATCTTATCTTGCCTAACCATCTATGATGTAAAAGTCTCCACAGAGCCAGAAACTCTGGCACACACCTAGACATTCACAGCCACAGATAATTTAAGCAAACTAAACACTATCAGACTTTCTATCCAATAAAAGGCTACGACAGTAACTTTATCTCCGTCTGCTGTGTTTCCTCGCCGACGCTCATGGAAGGTTTTTCTTTTTTCTTTTTTTTTTCCGTGACAGCTGTAATGAGATTAGAAGGAACCCGGAACCAGGGGAGACATGTAACGCCTTCAAATGAGATGGAAAGAAACTCTGCTAAACTATTCATCGGCTGAGACTGTGTTAGTGCAAGCATGTGAACGGACACACACACACACACACACACACACACACACACACACACAAACACACACACACAAACACACCCACACACACACAAACACACACACACCCACACACGTGG
>OMLP01022270.1:1106-19272 GCA_900302685.1 Spondyliosoma cantharus | reverse complement strand
CATGCTGATGGAAAAGTCTAGTGAAGTTTCATAGTCCACAAAACATTTCTGGATCTTCAGAGCAAAACTGCAAGCGGATGAGGACGTAAAAACAAACCTGAAATGACTCTGGCAAGTCTACGGAAGCCCCGAGATTCCAAACTGATTTGACGTTTTTTTTACACCCTTTTTTTTTTAAGTTGAAATCTTCACCTTAGCTGCTACGCTAAAAGCGTTAGCGTGCATCCTGTCAGAAGAGGGTGCAACCAGCTCGACAGCTATCGAATAACATCCTGTCAAATCAGTTTTGTATCACTGGGATTCTGGAGACCTGGACGAGTCGATACGGAGCCATGTTGTGTTTTTTTTAAGTTTTAAAACACGTCATCCGACTTTCCAATTCGGCTTAGGGGTGCGTAGATGAGGACTGAATTTTCTGTTCCTTTAAAAAAAGATTTAAAGACATGGTAGTTATTATTTCCGGGAAAACATCAGATAACACGTGTTGCGATCTTGAAAATAATACCGAGTCAAATCACATAGACGATAACTCCCATCATCCCTCGCTGTTACTACAGCTAGCAGCAGAAATTAAATCCCGCGCGTTAAACAATTCAACGGAATCATCAAATACTTTCTTTTGACAAGAAAATACGTTTTTGGAGCTCTGATCTTCAGATTCAATCCTTCATTCAGGGATCTTAACACTCTGAAGAACACTGAGATTCAAAAGGAGAAATTCCCCCCCCACACTCCACCACCACTTCATCCACCGAGAGGACTCTTGCTTCCATCATCACTTCTCCTCACCCACATTGTTGTATAAGACGGCCGACGAGGAGGAAGAAATGAATAAATTCCAGTCACTCAAACCGCAACAGCAGCACTTTCAGAAGTGAACAAAAACTTTCCGCCGACCGTCGATATCATTTTTCTTACCTTGAGTTCCTTCAGACTTTTTTTGACGTGTCCGACGGTAGTTTTAATCGCCAACACAGATTCCTGGCGCACTGTGACGCCTTCCAATAGCTTTTTTTTTTTGTCAGGCCAACAGTCCAAACTAAAACTAAAATAAAAGGAAAGGATTTTGATGTATGAACCCAGAGATAGCAGATCAGTTAATCCAGGGACACGGGCGGGAGTAAGAAAAACTTGAAAGGCTACTTTTTCATTTGACTCCGTCTTTAAAAGGTCCAGATCTGAGCTTCATTAGGAGGGAAGGGACACTGCCTGACGCACACTCCCACATTAAAAATAATCACAGAGCTTCTTAATGAAAAGACTCTGCCACAACACATGAGAGCGTGAAGAGCGGAGGTTGGGATGAGAGCAGCAGGAGGAGGAGGCGGCGGCGGAGGGGAGGAGGGTGACAGAGGAGGGAAACGGAGGCCGGTGGGAAGCTGAGAGAGCTACTTGTTCACCCTGCTCTTCACTACTGTACATGTGCAGATGCCAGAGAGCATTTGCTGGGGAAGAAGCAGATTGAGAAGGTGCAGTGTGAGCTTTATTCGGGTCCAATCCGTGGAGGAGCCAGAGAGGGGAACAGTGGAGTGACAGGGAGAGGAGAGAGGGGGGAAAAAAGACGAGGAGATGTGGAGGAGAGAAAAAAAAATGACAGATATAGCGGGTCGTTGCTGTGCGAGGCGCTCACAAAGAGCCGTCCCTTATTCACTTCAACAGCAGAGGCACAATGCTCCAGTAAGGTGGGGGAAATTGAAGTAAAGTGTGGAGCCGAGGTCTTTATTCGCCTTTGACTTTGATCTAAAATACCTTTAACAGCCTCTCTGAAGAGGCAGCGACAAGCTGCCCGCTCCACAAAAAAAGAAGGGGAGCACTCCATTTTAAGGCCTTTTTTTTTTTGTTTTTTCCCCTCTCTCGGGTTCTTTTGGGGGGGGGGAAATAACGCCGTTGTTTCCACATGTGCAACGCTCACGCAATGGGGTTCAAATGTGTAAATCTGCCTGCTACGTTTCTACAAAGTGTGACTGCGGGGCTTTTGGAATCAAACAGTCAGTGGCAGCGGAAGAACAATCTGTCAGTAACGTACGGCGATAGTTGGGGGAGAATGAGTTTCACGACATCAAAAGATCAATATAAATTCAAAACGGTGCTTCAGTATAATGGAATCTCAGGGTCTCTCTTAGCAAAACCGCACTAAACAGAAAATTAATTAAGTGTGGTTTTTTTTTTCGCCGCGGAGGAGAAACGGTGCCTCGGCTTTAAAGTTACAGTACAAATCATATCAGATCTTTGGAGACGTGGACTAAACAGTCTTCTAATAGCAAGTTAGATTAAATATTTGCTCAGCATATGGTCGTTTGAGTGCTAGTTTAGTCTCCACCTGTGTCCGTTTGTTGGTTGGTTCGTCAGCAGGATTACACAAAAAACTACCAACTAGATTTCCACGAAAGTTGGACACCACATTGACTTTTTGCTGCAGATCTGGATGAACGACAGTCGAAAACGAGGGACCGAGCTCTGAATTTTGTTTCTTACTTTGCTTTAATTTGTGAGATTAAGTGGCTGATATCCATGAAAATCTATTATTCTTCCACAACACAATGGAGATTATGTTTCCACCTGCCTTATGGTTGGCTGCCACAGAATGGTTGATCTTAAATTATATAAAGCTTGATATAATCTTGAAAAACGTATATTTTTAATAACACCAATGTGGTCGTATTCAATAGGATAAGTACAGAGTTAGAGGTGGTTTAGAGTGATGCAGGGGATTAAAGGGGTTTGTTGGGTCTTGGTGGAGGTATACGCTCTACTGAGGAAGGAAAACGTAGGCATCAAGCAGCCGATGCGACACATGCAAAACACCAAATACACCTAGTTTCACTGTGAGGTGCAAGTTTTGAAAAATAGAGTGATTAACAATTAAAAATGGCGCAAGAATTAATTACTACTCTGGGTGTTAAAACGCAACATTGAGGGATAAAATGAAATGTTTCCTTTCAACTTTGTCCAACCTGAATCTGTTTAGTAAAACGATCCCTCCCACGTATGAATGTTTCAAGTGACTCCCCTCAAAGCAGCTCAGTGAGATGTACTTTCATTTAACTCAACTCGAGGAGAGACGGATTTCTTTTTTCTCCAACGCTGAAATTCTTGCAACACCCGGCTCTTCCGCTGTGAGAGGAGATAGGAAGCCCGGCGCCTGGGGGCCACGGCTCTCCAATTCTGCTGTCTGATGGTAGCCTCCGGTCTCGACTGCCTCACAACAGGGTCAACTCCCGTACTTTCTTCTTGCGCTGTCTTCTTCTAGGTCAGCCTGTCCTCCATTTCTGCATAAAGTGATGGGCCAAAGGCCGGCCCGGGTCCCGTCTCCTCATCTGCTGTCTACCTTATTGTCTGACCTTCCCTTTGCGTTATCTGACCTCCTTCTTCTCTCCATCACGCCAGCCTGGCCTACTTTCTTTCACAACCTTTGGTCCTTGTGGGCAGCCGTTGCTCAGTTCTAGCTTTCAAGTCAGTCGGCTCTATTTGGGTCAAACCTGCCTTTGGCCACTAATGAGCTAATGAACATAAATTACCCTGAAAATATATGAATTATTTCCCTTTTTTTTGCCGCAGGAAACATTAAAAAATACAATTCCGTGAAATAAACAAAGGCACTAGGTTAAACTCCCAAATAACATGAAGCGAAGTGAAGCTACTGGATGTGACGCCAAGTTCCAGAATAACATTGGAATCAACCTTGAGTTGGAAAGTCCTCAAAGTAAAGCTCAGCGGGAGACGAACCTCTGGACCTCTAATCGACTTCACTGACCATGAGTGGGGAGCGGTTTGACATTTAAGTGATGGATTAGAAGATACACAGCGGTGTAGTGTATGTGCGAAAGTGTGTACATGATACACACACACACATTCACACACAGAGCGATGTCCTTGTGGCAAACCCAAGCAAGCAATTACAGAGAGCAGGCTGCCAATAAGATATCAGAGGTGTGCTGCCAAGGCTAATTTGCTTTAGCTGTCAAACTCGCTATTGTGTTGCGTTGTAAAGCTCAGAAGTGAGATAAGCCTCCGCAGCCCTTCTTCATAATCGGAAACACCTCAAATTGGAGTAAACAGTGTCATTAGTTCATATGTTTTCATTTGATAGTGGCAAAACTTGCTCGCACTCGCTCTCCAACGACGAACGGGCAAGGTTACGCCGCAGCTACACAATGACCACACGACCCTGCCGCCCTTCTCCGAGTCCAAGCAGATGTTCGGAGCTTTTTACTGGCTATTGAACAAAGTGTCAAAGTGAAACCTGAAAGAGCTGAAATAATAACAGCGTCACTGTGAAAGCTGGCAAAGCAACCGAAGGAACCAAACACATAACTCAGCCGGATATTGGAAAATGTATATTATTGGCTATTTGTCAGCAAGAAGATTCAAACTGGCAGCTGTGTTAATTTATTTTTACAGTTTCAGAGGAAGACGACATGATTGCAACGTGGATGAGGCGAGAACAATTCTGATTATAGCTGTGGAAAATGAAAGCATCCACCTTTGCTCACTACGTCTACTTAACCAGTAATTTAATGTAAAGTTCGTAAACTGTAGTTTAAGTAAACTTGAGGATATCTCATCAGTGTCGTCCATGAGAAGCATGTAATTCAAATTCATATCGCACATATATTATAGCCTGGTATATGTCAGCGCAGTAAAGTGAGTATCAGCCTTGCCTGATCAATTCTTTTCATCTGTGTTTAGAGTTGCGCAGCTGATCGGGCGATCGGAAGACGTTTAAGTTTAGTTGGGTTGGGTTGAGTTAGATGATGAGGGAAAAACTCAGTAAGTGTTGCAGTTTGACGCAAGTTTGAGAGCAATGCAGATGAAATGAAACATTAAAATTAACTGTAAGTCTGTTATATGATAACCTGAAGAATCCATCGTACCGCTCACTCTTATCAATACTCCTGATATTTTATCAAAACATGCAGATGCAACAGATTCCTCCAACAATTTGACTTAACATGTCTCTACTTCATGACTCCTTGTGGTGTAACAGACTGAAAAAAAAACGAGTATCCTTTCTTTAAATATCTAAACTCCAGAACTGTTTTTGCTTTCTGGCAGTTCGATGTTTTGTTTTTTTTTGCCAATTTTTGGCTGTTTTACATTTTGAATGACAACACGCATCGAACATGGACGAGTTGCAGTCGGCGTGTGTCGATTTCTTATACTTTACCTTTAGGAGGTATTGTGACAGGACAAAAAAAGACCCTGGCTAAATTAAATCTGGATGAAAAACACAAAACATGATTATTTCAGCGAGAATGGAGGAATTCACTTCATGCGAGAAAAATAATCTCACCGATATGAGATGTGGCTGCAATAAATGAGAAGAGATGTATTTCAAACCTTCAATCTTGGACAACTCAGTGAATCAAAAAGCACATTTCCCATGAGGCAGTGGGGGGGGGGTTACGGCCTCACTGGTACAGGCAGACTACAGATACCCTTGGATTAGGCACCAGGCCAAAAAAACTGTGAAAGAGGCATCTTTCACCGCGGAGCTGTGAGTGTGACATCACTTGTTATAAAGGCAGTCTTAGTGACAGCCGGAGAATGTATGCGCTGCAGGGGGTAAACATAATGATGATGTGGGAGGAGGCGGCTGCCGCATTCACATCAGAAACAACGATTTAAAATGCTCGACGTATGATAAACTCCCAGCATCTCCGATCATATTATATATTATAATGCATCATGCCTCATCAACTCTGAAAGGAACAGCAGACGAAGTCGGAGGCTAGTTCTGCTGCATCCTTGCAAATTACATCTGGCTGACTGGCGCCTCCGCTTTGCATTTTAATTGGCTATAACGCCATTAGGAACAAACAAACACTGACCGCATACTCACAGGGTGAGGTGGTTGAAGCCCACGGTCCTCAAGGTGAAGGCTCTGGCCAGAAGACGCACGTGTGTGAACAGAACGCCGATAGAGTCCTCGAAGCTGGTTAGTTTCTGAAGGACTGGAGACGTCTCGATGAGCTGCCGGTCCGTCTGAGGCTCCTGGACCTGACGGGGAGAAGGAAGGTGATCATGTTACCCAAAGATAATCAGATAACTATCACGGAGGAGTAAAGAAACGGTTGTCTGCCTCTGTTTATCAGTTTACGTTGTCGTTCCTGCGCTAAAGCATTGGGAAATGGCGGAATATTATGATGTCATAATGAACTTGACCTTTGACTTTTGGACATAAGTTATTAGATATTTGGTTGAAACTTTATCAGAGTTATAATATGGATTGTTGAGTAACGGCCAAAAATGTATTTTTACGTGCTCATGGTGACATTTGACCGCTATATTCCAAGTGGACGTTGCCAAATTTTAAGACATTTTCTCAGGACTGGTTTCTGAGATGTGGCGTTAGCAAGAATGGGATGCCATGAGGTCACGGTGATCTTGACCTATGACCTCTGACCACCAAACTCTAATGAGTTCAAGCGGACATTTGCGCCAAATTTGAAGACATTTCCTCAAGGTTCAAAGAATGGGTCGGACAAACCGACAAGGCAAAAACATACCCATAGTTATCGCTATCGTGGAGGCATAAAAAAATCCTCAAATAGAAGCAACAACCAATCGATTATTTGATTAGTCATTGCCGCATCTGTGGGATTGATGCAGATGGTTTTGGGAATCATAATAAATGCAGTGTCCACATACTTTTGGCCATATGGTGAGGTTTCTTGAATGAGTAGAAAATATTTTCAACATGAACCATTTGTGTGATACACATGAACTTAAAAAATGGATGTCACAACCTTAATTTAAATCTGTAACACAGCGCAGCAGCCTCTGCAGCTGTAATGATCATTTGTTTCTGCATAATTTAAAACATCTCGTCTGCTGTTCGCTGTAATTTACTTCATTAAATGATTCTGGGTTGTTTTGGGGGGATTTTTGGGTCACTTAACTATGTTGTTTTTCTTTGTGTATATTTTTTTTTGGGCAAATGTGTTAAATGTAGTCATCCATGACAGAATAAAACAAACACCGAAAATGAGAAGAAGCAACAGCGAAGGACAGAATCTCAATTCTTAAAATAGCAAAAAAAAAAATGTGCCCAGTAACAACCAGCGTGACCGTTTCAAGGATCCTCAAATCAGACACGCACGCACCCAAAAAAACACAAAAAACACCCTCTACTTGCTCAATGGAATCGTTCCGCATAAGAGTGTCAAATAAATCCCCTAAATGAAATGAACCTCTACAGTATGCGCTGCTTGAGGGCCTGTTTAGAGTGTGTGTTTTTTCCCCCGCCTCAAAACAAACTCAGATGATCTGCAGCAGATGGAATCTCTTCGTCATTAAGTTTTCAAGTCAAACAGCTCGCTTTTTTTTCCCCCTCCCTCTCTCTGAATCTGGTGATTCAAACGGTCAATTAATATCCCCGCTGAAGCAGTCGTACTGTTTAGCTGCCTTTTTGCTTGTTCTAACGCGGAGCTGTATCAGAGACTCCCCGGCCTCACAACTTTGTAGAGTAAGTTCATGGTTGGTGGAAAAATCGCTGCAGATTATGCTCTTAACATCAGTTATTTTAAGGGCTTGGTGAGTTGAAAGGTAGACGGGTTCGTGAAAACAAGCCGCTCGCTTTTAAACTGCAGTAGTTGCCCACGTCTGTGGTCATTTAAAAAAATAATAAATGCTGAGAAAATATGTGCATGCATGTTTGTTGAATCAAGAGATATCCTTATGGGGGCATTAATTAGGCCGCTAGAAACATCTAATTGGTCTCTGCGTGGTACGACTGTAAGCTTGACCGAGACATCTTTTCCAAAGAAAAAGAAAATATTGAGCCACATAATTTCATGCGGACATTCAAAAGGGAACTAAAGCACATTGAATTGAGCATTTTAGCCAGTATAAAAGCATCTTTTTTTTTTTTAAAAGAACCTGCATTCATGGCTCTCCAGGGGAAGATGGACACTTCTCTTCATTTCCCAGCATCTATTTTGTGTTTTCATGAAGAAATGACAAGTAAACAGCTTTTCTCAAAGTCTCCCATGTCAAGCCAGCACATAGAGCTGAGATGTATTTTTAAACTCAGTCTTTTAATTGGAGTGCCGCCAGTAATGTCATGGTTCCATCTTCCAATATGTCCTAAGAAACATTTCATTCCAGCCCCTTTTTCCCTCTGTTAATTAAGGAAAAGGCGTTTAAATGTCATGCATCACAACTAACGGCATCTGACGAGTTCAGCACTACTAGGCGCTAGCTATCCTTCAGGGGGAATGGCCAGCAGCAAGGCTTCAAACGAAGTGAAGAGAGGAGGAAAAAAAAAAATCAACAGCAGTTGTGAAAAAAAAAAAAAAAAAAAAACACGTTTGAAATGGCTTCAAAGCATCACTTTCAGCCCAGTCCAGGCAGAAAGCAGAATCAGAGCCGAGGTCTTTTGAGGTCCAAAAAGCCTGACACTCGTGTATCTCCCCAATAAACCAGAGGAAAAATGTTGAAATCCCGACTCGACGTAAATGACGTTCTGGTAAATTATTCTGGAGAGCCGGGGGTGATGATGCGCTGGTGCGAATATAGCGAACACGAAAGACATAAAGATGTGCCTCGAAGCATTCCACTGCGCTCTGTCGGGCACGTCGGTGGCGAGGCTAATGCATGCATGTGGGTGAACGCATAATTACCCACGCCATGGCGAGCTGCCATCGCCATCCAATCAAATCTCATTAAGGCGAGCTCCTCTTTCACCTCTGTGTTGTCATCCTCGTCTTGGTGGGCAGCGGAGGGGGGGATGACACCGCGTTACCTCGCCGCAGACATTTTGGGCATCGTTTTCCAGCCTAAACTCCAACGAGCCTCCATCAATATTTGACTAAAGAATTCAATAAATAATGAGGGGAATCATTTATTTTTTTTCTTGTTGTGTGAACCTTCTTGGATATCATCATCATCTCAAGACAAAAGGTCAGGATGCGATCAAGCTACCAAGAGGTTGGCACAATTTAACAGGCGTTACCCCACTGGCAGGGGACCACCCAGAGGAAACCTCAGCCACGCGCAGTGAGTGGTAATGAGGCAAACTGCTCTGAAGCGGCTAATGACTACTCATGCAGCACACTGTGGTGGTTCCTCCTCGCAACACAAACCGGTTGTAGGCCTGACCCCGGGGCTCCACCCTAACCGGGGTGCCTGCCGCTGGGGCCTCCGCTGTGCAACTCAGCGGGAAAAACCAGACTGCTGGATACAATAGAGAGTCAACAAGCTCAAATAAAAACATCCAGCTCTGTGGATCTTCTTTGGGATACAAAAAAAAAAGAAAAACAGGGTTCGGAGGTTTAAACCCATATATACATATAGAAATGCAATATTATTTTGTTTTGTGTATGTACACACGAAAGGCGCAGAACTCATGCACATTGCCGCGAGATGAAGAGAATAAACTGCTTAAAGACGAGTCTCGGCATACACACAAAGAGACACTTTCTCCACACAAACACATCAGAGAGAAGGATGCCTGACGGTCCCTGGAGGCCCCATGTGATTCGGGACTGTAATCCTGTTATGGCATCTTTGATCTCTTCTTCCAAATCCTAATTTCAAACAAACACTGTTGACATGTTCAATGTTTCTGGGCAGATCATGCAAAAGCAACGAACAGAAAGAGAGAGCAAGGCGAGAGAGAGAGAGAGAGGATGAAGGAGAAGGGGAGAAAGAGGAGAGAAAAGGAGCAATGGCGAGGAGGAAGAGAGGGCGAGTGAATGAAAAAGCGGATTAGGGTCTCGACCAAAAATGGAGAGCAGCGAGAGACATGCAGCAGAACAATACCGACTAGTTGAAGGCTACCGGGGGCCTTGTGACAGCTATAAAGCACTCAGTGAGCCTCAGGCAAAATAACTAACAGCTTGCCCACCTCTGGTTAGCAACACACACAGAGGAAAAACATACATTCAGGCTGGAAAACTTCAAAGATGGGAGAACGCCTTTGTGTCTTGGGGGTGAGGTGAGTTTTTAATGAGAGGCACCTAGCCAAAATAAACATCAATAATAAAACATTTTTCAACCCACCTGCAGGGGGTGCGATGGGTAGTTGAGCCAGACCTCCCGCAGATTCTGAAAAAGACAGAAAAGAAGAAGGAGGGTGGGGAGAGAGACGAGCCGTCAGACGAAAGAGATTACAGCGCGAGGGTCATCCGAGTTTAAAGAAAATATCATTCTAACAGTACAAATAAACACAATGATAGATCAGACATTTTGGAATGAAGGTAAATAGATACATACAATATTTAAAAAAGGAAGTGCTTCAACAAACGATAATGATCTGAACATCCACACAGGAAGTGCTGCGTCCACCTGTTACCACCGTATGTTACACTGGGCTGCTGTATCGAGGACAGAAGCTCTATACATGGGTCACACACTCGAAATAAAATGGTTTTATGAGGATCTTCAAATATAAGACGAGTTAGGAGAATCCAACACTCTTTCAGAGTTTCCGTCCCTCATACTTATAATTATTGTAATTATACCTGTTGCGCTCTGCCTCGCACAGGGCACCGTTATACATGTACAAAATAATTGTGCCTCGTGTGATGCAGTGCACAAGATTGTGATCCTCAAAGATCACAGGTATATTTTGTCTATAAACATCAGCAAAGACAAAACAAATTCAGGGACCGTTTGGCAGTATGTCTCAGGTGAAACAACTTCAGTGGCATGTGTGATTCACAGTCCAACATGAACATTTAACAAGTTGTGTAAGTGACCAGTGAGTTATTATAGGAGAGCATCTGGAAGTGTTTGCTAAATACCATCAATTAGCCCGCATTAAAGAGGTCGGCTACAGTTAGAAACCAATATTATAATCACTCCTGCGACATTGTTTAGTTGAAAAATATCCACGAAACTCCAGCTAATTGATGGTCCCGTAAATTAAGATGGATTTTTTTTAATTTGCAGTGAGTGTTTCTATCGTTCATCAAACCTCTCTGCCGACGACTAAATCCATCGTTGTTGTCATCATTGGCCATTCACACAAGATATATTTATGCCTTTTGTTTAAGTTATCGTTCTTCAGCGGAGCTTAACCTCCTCTCCATTTGTAGGTGGAAATCACAGCCCAAAACTTACACAGACTACTGGAATGTGGGGCCACAGGTAAGATCATCAATCCTCCACAACTGATTTGTATGGATGTGTAGGATAAAAGACTGGGGAATGCATTGTGTATTAGACCCACCAGCTATAAACTGTGCTGGATAAAATACTGTCCAAACGATGAGTGTAGTTAACGAGGAGCATGGCTCCCTCGGCCCCCATTAACTATGCACATCCTGGTTAACCATGTTTATTAGCTGCAGTCATTGATTTTTTTTTTTTTTGGGCCACTTGGCGTCAGTGGAACAAGCAGTAGACACAAGATTGACATATTGGCGTGTTATTGGAAAAAACCTTTTGTTTATTTATTTACTTTTCTTGGTGTTTATTCATCCGTCATTGCTTAAACGTGTTATTTATCTGATTTTCTATGTGATGTATATTTTGTGCTGGTGCTTCTGGGTATATGAAAAATATAGGCACACCAGTAAAACCAATGCGCAAAGTGATGCCTCCGTTTTGCTTTCTGATAACTCCTAAAGGATATTTCTGTCTCTCTTTCACAGCAAAACACTCCACTATGTTCACTAGCTGATTGCTAGATCGTCTGTCTGCCATAAGGTGCTGAGCAGAAAAGTGTAAAGTAGCTTTTATAACAGCTTGTCTAGCTGCCTGCGTCAGCTGGAAATGAAATAAAAACAGTGATGAGAATGAATTAAAACAAAAATTGCTATTGTTAAAAACAAAACGATAGCTGAAAGGGGCTAAAATGTTAAAATGCTTTGCCTTTACTGGTGGTTATACACCAGCAGAATTGACAACGCACTCCAAAAATCAGAAATAATATTTAATTTAACACTTGATGATTGATTCTGTGGTGGGCGAAAACAATCTGTGATTGTGACAATGCAGCACAGATGTCAGGAACACTCATTTCTTAGGCCAAGTGCTCTCAGGTGCCATCAGCAGCCGTAATAGGGGGCGTTAAAATGGCAGCAAATGAGTCGGCATCTCATTTTCAGACCAAGAGGTCTGTATATCGACCACCCACTGGGGAGCGAGGCAGGAGGCGGTGGTGTGGATTTGAGCGGAAGGCGAGGGATGTTGTGGTTGGAGGGGTTGGTGGGATTTGGCTTGTGAGAGGTGTGTTGTCTCTGGAGGACACACACGTTGACAGGGAATGGACTCCCTGTGCCTCCCCTGCCCGTGGAGAGAAATATGTGCTAGATCAACATGTTTCCTCAACCCTGCTCTGTAGTAACCAGACAAGATCGAATGGTAGAGAGACAGAGGCTCAGAAGTAGATAGCAGAGAGAGAGAGAGAGGGAGTATAAGCTGTGGCTCAAGTTGTTGCCAAGGACAACGGCAGTCAGAAGCAGTGTTGGGCCTAGGGTCTAATGTTAGGTGAGTCATAGCGGTGATAGAGATGTGGCGAGGGCCTCTAAAGTACAGTATCACTCAGGTGTTTAAAAGGTTCAAGGAGATAAACCTTTAAAATGCGTCTCTAGCCTACGGGGGGGTTGTGTGTGTGGTCAGCGGCATCGAATGGGCGCCTCATCTCCTCTACCCACCCAGCTGGCAACCCATCGCCTTGAGCAGCCGATGAAAAATTCATGAAAGTGGTCAATACGTTTGAGCAAATGCTTCCTTTCGGTTGCTTGTCTCTTAGCCTGGGACTGGAGTTGAAAAGCACTAAGTACATAGCAGGTATCAAGTCAACACGGAGCCTGCCTGTGAATACAACATGGGTTCTTGGCTGTGGAGGATGGCATCGCTTGAAGGAAAGTCAATACCGCTGGCTAATGGATCGCTTGCTTTTTTTTTTTGACGTGATTTTGCAGCCACACAAATTGCTGTAAAATACACATGAAAGTGATGCATCTCAAACGCAGGACAAGCGTGCAGAGCACGAGGAAGAAAACAACAAGAAAAAAAACAAAAAACAAATAGAGAAAGTGAAGTACACACAAGTTGCATTGGCGTGCGATCGTGGCTTATGATTAAAATCCGTCCACAGGGCGCACGCGATCCGCCCACATGCTGTATATAGACCCGAACAGCTAATGTTTCAATTACAGCCATTGCGAAGACAAGGCAGACAATGATTAAGCCAGCATCGAGTGGGGATTTAAGAATAACAACAGGGTTTTTTTTTTTTTTTCCCTCCCTCTTTCTCTCTCGTTCTCTCTTTCCCAGCACGAGGAAGGTATAATTACTGGGGGCACAAATCATCATGTGCAGCAGCTGAATCACAGCCATTTGGAGGATGGAGCTCTTGTGCTACAAACAGAAGAGAAAAAAAAAGAGAGAGAAAGAAAAAACATATGCAAACATGTTTATCTGAATGTCAACGGCCTACCCATAATGAGAGCTGAAATTATGAGCAAAAAAAAAAAGAAGAAAAAAGCAACTTGGTGAAGCCGCCTGTGATCTCCGTTTAAAGGTGGGCTTCAATCAGCGCAGCCACAACCCACAGGGGAGACGAGACGCAGGCTTGCAAAGACTAAGGGCTTGCAAGCCAACCGTGAATAGGCAACACCGCTATAACCCGCTGCCCGCACGCACTCCCCTCAACCCCACACACCCATGGGACCGTTGGCCATCCATGATTGGGACATAATGGTGCTCTTCTCCGACAAGGTCCAATGCTCCTTGACAAATTGGTCTCCAGCTACAGGCTGCCAATCAATCCATCAAACGTAGTAGTGCAGCAGGGAGATCAATAGGAGATAGTGGCGCTGATCAATACCAACATAAAAGCGGCCCTACGTCCAAAACGGAGGCTTCCTTCAGCGAACGGTCAAGGTGATCTTCCAAAATGGGGAAAACTGATGCTGACTCTTTGGTGAAGTCTATCATGTGATTCACGGTGGAGGTGAACTTTTTTACAGTTCCTGCGAGTGTGGGCAGCGGAGTGTGCGCGAATGGAGAAAAGGCACACAGATTAATTCTCCAAGCTATTACCAGACCAAGGACGCAGGCAGAAAAGACTTACACTCCCAACGAATTAGCTGCAGTTTTCATTAAACAAAGCATAAAAATAGTAAAAGAATATGAACAGAGTGGGGACACTGAGACGCTGAAGGGGTACAGTAGCTCAATGAAAACAGTGGAGTGTATGTTTGTGACATGGAGACTCAGAGAGACTCATGCCCGGTGGATGCTCCTCCTCAAAAAAAAGCAAATCATCTGTTTTAATGCAGCTTGAATGCTCCTAAGAGCGACAGGGGTTACTGCCGCTGCAAGCCACTGAAGTGGCCTCAGTGTGGAGGGAGTCGTCAGCCAGCCTTTCACCCGTGCGAGCATGTAAGCCTAGCACACTCTACTGGTGTACCAAGAGACCATAATAATATCAGAGTGGGCAATGATTATCAAATACACTTAAAACCTGATTTATGGAGCCCATTCAATTCAGAATACATACCAGCAGTGTTAACATCAAAATGGGGAGAAAAGGGTTTGAAAGATTTTGATCGCTTTATGTCATTTCTGCTCAAGGCGATCTGGAATCTAAAAGCCCTTTCTGGCACTGCACCCAGAAGTGAGGGAGGCAGGAGGAAAGGCTTGCGACGCCACACCACCAAAAAGCAACAGTGCCAGGGTGACCATCTCAGTTGTCACAGCAACCTTTGTCACATTTGGCGCCTGAGTGCTTGTGCTTGTGCGGTTGGTGTTAATAAAAGCCAACAGATTAGCCTGTGGGCAACCAGTGAGATCATCATTATGGTGATTGCTCCTCAAAAAGAGGCACTTCCCCCAGGACAGCTCAGTCGCATCAACATCTTTTCCCCCACTGATATTGCACTGCTGTTGAGTCCAGGTTGGGCGCAATCGAGCAGCTCCCCCCTGAAGAAGATGCTTCCTGCCTCTCTGCTGATGCTTTAATAACCTCCACAGTAATGTCATTAGCAAATTAGCATCTATTGTTTCCTCCGGGCGTCTGTGTGCAATGAAGCTACATTCCATCCTCCGCGAGAGCCCCGTTGTTTGGGAACCGGTGCCAGCAAAGGTGACGTGTTGAGAGAAAAACAAGTGGATGGAAATAACTGTTGCACTCCAGTCATGAATGCCATACCAATTAGGGAATAACAGAGAGAAAGTGGGGAGAGGAACAAAAAAAAAAAAAAGAATGGGGCCACTGTTTGTCTGACTGGGTCTTGAGGTGGAAATTACATGCGTGCTTTGTTTTTGGTAGTCAATTCTCAATTCTACCTCCGGAGTTGGGGCGCTTTTGTGTTGACTTGTCATAAGAGGACTGGAGCGAAACATATGCGGGGGTAATGACATCCTGGGGTGTTAGAGAGAAGGGGAAAAAATGGAAAGGAAAGATGGAGAAAACAAGAGAGAGCACCAGCCGGCATCCCGTTGTTACAGAAGAGAGGAAACGAGGGTATGGGACTGATCGGCCATGTGTGAATGGAATACCGCGACGACAAATAGGGGCAGCGAAACCATCCAGGTCGTGCGAGGGGGAAATGCGGAGTCCTTCGGTTTTGCACGGCATCTCATTAGTTTGGTAATGTGCAATGTGAGGGACCAATTCTGACGTGTTAGGCTGGAAATACAGACAGATTCAAAGTGATCCCGCAGACCACAGAAATCTCTGCCTCCCTCTGTCTGTCCATCTCTCTGGTCGGCCCCACAGCTCCACACCCCCACAGCCCATCATACCACCCGGCTGGTGTTTGGCTTTCTGGTCTGTGTCCATCTGTCTCCTCGCAGCTTTTGTATGACAGAGCAGCCATCAGGAGGATTCAGCAGGGGGGGGTGACATGCCATACTATTTCAATCCTTAGTCTGCCTAGCTAAAAAGTTTTCAAACCGAAGTTTTGGTTTGGACAACTTCTCCTGGGAATATCTGTCAGCTGCCTCCTCTGCCCCTGGCTTTGAAAACATCTTGCTCACGGTGGGTCGAAAGCGCTTGACGTGTAAATACCGACACTCCCCTGGTTGTTTTACAGAGTATCCGCATGGAAACGCTCTGTTGTGTGAACGCACGTTTTCAGATTTGTCTTTTCCGTGAAATACGATCCAATTTTACCAAAACCAGTGAATACAGATCTCCTACTTTCCAAGCTAATGTAGCTGCGCGCGCATTTATTTTGGAAGCAAATGACAGAGTTAGTTAATAATAACTATATTAAAAGAGAATTCTTTTCACTGATGGCCTTGTTTGCGGTCACAGGGCATTTATAATCATCAGATGCATCACAAAAGTTCTTTGTAGGCACTTTAAGTGTTCAAATATCAGTGTAAAGCACGACTTCTTGAGATATAGAGGTAGATTTAACTAAAAAGCAACCTGGCTTTATCGTAAAGACATTTTATTAACCAGTATACTGCAAGTTTTAACCATGCTGATCATTACATTTCATATGACCGACAGTTTTCTTCCACTTTCTCCCAACAGATGTTACATGCGGAGTTTCTCATAATTTCTCCCTATGACCACTACAAACTGATCTCATTATATCTGGAAAACAACAGGTGTTAGATTAAGAAATACTTGTTATCACGGCAAAACGGAGGATATAATATGTTTGACCCGAGGCAATGTAGGGCTTCATAAACATACGTAGGTACAGTTTGACCCCGTGTGAATGAAATCATTTAGCATTCTGAAAAAAATCTACCGGACAGATGACTTAAATTCTAATTAAACTTTAAAGATCTTGCTCAAAGGTGCACAACATTTTTGGAGAAAGTTGTTTCAGCTTTATTACTTTTCATATTGATTTAATTGCTTGTTGTTTTTTGTTACAAAGCTCACACTCCAGCGGTGCAGTGGATTCAAAAATGCTGATGAGACACTTTAAAGTAGAACAAAGCGAATAGCTCACGTATTTGGCCGTCCTTTTTACAACGCTTCCATTAAGACTATAGCATTGATTTTTAAGATCTTGCCAATTACTTAAGTTCGAAGGTCTGACGGGTTATTATTACCAAATCAATCATCAAATATAGATGATTTCATCTGAGACTGACCACAGTTTGAACAGTTCTGCAGCTGATGTCACTCTCATTGTCTACTTGGCTTCCTTTTGAAATTTACTTCTAATACACGCCATCTTTGTCTTTGTCTTTACTCATTGTTCTTCTGTGCTCCATCTGGAAATCCTGTCATAAGCACGCCTAACTTTCCTTTTCATCTGTTGTCTCCCTACAGAAACAAAACGCCCATGCTCCATATCCCATCATCAACTGGACTATCACGGAAACAAGCAACAGCAGGGATCGTTTGTAATGAGAAGACATGTTTGTTAGCGCCTGTTTCACTTTGTCTACGTTGTGTGTTCTCTGCAGTTTTATGCAATGTACTGTATTACTCCACAATTTAAGATTTAGTAGTTTCTTTTCAAATCTGCGTCTGTTTAAAAAGTCAACTTTCATCATACAAATAAAGACCTCCAATTTTCTGACAACTCGATAACTGCTGTCATCTTTCACGGCCGGAGGATGACAGTGAAACAGAATCGAGGACGCCTCAGCTCTTCAAACACAGAGGCAGATACTGTACCGTCAGCACTCTCACACAATGGCTGGTCGGACAGCGGAGGAGACTTGCGGTAAATTGGGCCGACGATGGAAGACAAATCAGGGCCAAATGTTTTGTCACTTGAAGTGGGAAAAAAAAGACTTGTGAAGAATCATGTGTGTAAACCAGGTTCTCACCAATAACGCTAATCTTCAGGGGATGTTTTGTTGTGTTGGGGTTTTCAAAGATTTAGTCCTGAAGCTTCTGATCCGGTCTCTCAAAGACTAGCGGCCGTTGATAGATCTCGCCGTATGTCCTCAAGTGTGTGGGAGTCACCAACCGAATCCCAGACAAAAACCCTCAGCGGCCAATTAGAACCGGGCCTGCTGCTACATACTAGACGTGCTACAAGTCTTTTTAATTGATTCATAACATATCTTGCCAGGATAAATGCAAATACTGATTCATTCATCAATTATTCATGCCTGCTGATCACACACACACACACACACACACACACACACACACACACACACACACACACACACACACACACACACACACACACACACACACACACACACACACAAGATGTACTGTTCAATACACACAGTGTTGATTTATGGTGTAAAAATAAACGTGTGTTTCAGGATGTAG
>OMLP01022252.1:0-23586 GCA_900302685.1 Spondyliosoma cantharus | reverse complement strand
TGTTATGTAGACATGCCCTCATGTTCCAGATAGGAGAGCCAGACTTCATAAGCCAGACCAAGTTTTTGTGTCTTATAATCCAACACCACCGAATACATTCTACCGATGTGGCATTACCTCATCTGAATGTTGCTGAGCGGTCAAATCCTAGTGCCTTGAAACCAGAAGTATGGGTGATACATGGTGATGTGCCAGTTGGATAATGGGGATAAACGGTCTCTTTCCTCCCAAGATTTGTCAGCGTTTGTGCATTTGATATTCAGGATGTAAATTTTGGCTTCCTTTAGAGAAATATTTCCTGCTGGTCTATTCAGAAGTGGCTGAGGTCACCAGAAGTGCCTCTTAAATGATGAAGGAGGCTGGTTTTGGGTTTTTTGCCCTTATGATTCTAAACTCTTTACTTCTGCATAATTGTGATCACAGTTCATTATATTCAATCAAATATTTGCACACTCACTTTTCCTCAGCTTTTTCTAAAACTCTTAGCTCTGCAGTTCCTGTTCACAGTGTAAATCACTACCGTCCTGGAGATACAGTGTCTTTACAAACTCTTTAAAAATGCATGTGGTATGGATTTTCATCCTCATTGGTCTCCTGTAACAATGTGGTCTCCAGAGAAACACACTGATTCCTTTATAGAATAAGGCGTGGATCCGTTCCCACAAGTCAGCTATTCTTCACAGCGAGAGGTCTATTTTACCTTGCAGAACGACCAAGCCTATCATTAGATACAATGACTTCACTGCTGGTCTGCTGTGCCCATTATGGAATAACTGAGTGCTAACCACTTATTGAGTGCTTGGATACCGTGTAAGAGGACACTGGGCTTAAAGTCTCCTGTAGCCGCAGCTTTTATTATGTGTGTGTTTGCTATATCATCTAAGAGGCTGTATTAGAGATTTAGTTTGCGACTTTATTTATTTAGTCAACTCCTTCCCGTTGGCCTCTATCCTCACCCAGATGTATCTCGCTGGGTGGACTAAAAAATACTGGTTCATGATCACCAGATGAAGAATTCCACTAACTTTACTAATTTATTTACTTCAGGGTACTGAAAAAAACACCCACCCCAGCCACAGTCTGTTCACCCTGCTGCTGTCTGGCAAAAGATACAGAACTATCCGCTGCAGTACCACCAGACTATGGAGCAGCTTCTTTCCTCAGGCTGTGAGACACAGTTTTAAGTTAAAAATCTTGATAATTATTGGAATGATAGAAACTCGATAAAAACAATTTTTTCTTTTTGTTTATGAACCAATGTGCCCGCAAAACTGATGACACAGCCATACAAAGTATTCAGAATGCTAATTAGCAGATGCAGCCATGCTAACACACTATGATGGTCACTGTGACTGTCCTTGCCTATGTTAGCGTGCCTATGTTAGCATGCCTATGTTAGCATTTAGCTGAACGCAGTGACAAAATGCACAAAATGTGTTTTTGTTGAAAAAAGAAAGGTGAACACACATATGCAATAATGTTACGGATCCTTTAGGTAATTTGTGAAAAATGTATTATCATGACATGTGTTTTTAGCTGCAAATAGAGGGCTTCCTGTAAAAGAGCAACACTATCAGCCATCGTGCCCCACCGCCAGTCGTCTGACACCTCAGGTCGGTGAAGCCCTGAGGACAGTAGGCGTAAAATTGCTGATTCATTGACAGTCCCGGTGTCGTTGCTATGGAAACAATTTGTTCCTGTTAAATGGAAATCCTGTAGGTGTGTACCCCTCAGCATGTCTGCCTTATTAGATATGTGAGAAGCCAAATGCTCAATCTAAATCCGTTTACAGGAGGAATGAGAACACAGACCTTTTACTTTTAATTCAGTCTTCCTGGGATTAAATCTATCCTGTTACACAACTGAGCCTGAGTCATGACAAAGTTGAGGCGTAGCCTTTTTGTCATATGCCACGTTAATTTTATCTCCTTTCATTTTAATATGATGGCTGGTGATACAGTCATAAAATGTTTTCCTAACTTGCGTCATCTCTTCTCTACAGCTTTAAAGATCACCTGCCTTCAAAACTCCACTGGATCCATCGGAAGTCCTTTGTTGGTCGACTTTGCTGACAAAGAGCAGAGAAAGTGGATGCAGGAAGGACATGATCACATCATAGCGAGGCCACCAATGAAGAACAGATATCTATTTTTATTCTGACACATTTCTAGGGAGCCTTTTCTCTTTACTACATTAAAGATGGACTTACCCTCCGCTCCTCAGATCATGGTGGACCCAGCTTGTGTCCTTGAGGAAGCAGAATGTGGGGAAGACATGGATTTGCCAACAGATGACCATCTCATGAACTTAAAGGCCTTGACTGAGAAATTAAGACTGGAGACCAGGAGGCCGTCTTACCTGGAGTGGAAAGCCCGACTTGAGACGGAAAACTTCAGGGAGACAGGAAGTGGAAAAGGCCCGATCCACGTTGAGCCTGAAGGGAAAGCAGCCACACCCAAACAGGCGGTAGTGAGCTCTGAGAGGATTCAGTGCAAGTTGCCCTCGGGCGTACTGAAAGGATTTGGGAACATCGATGAAGCGCTCAGTTGGCTGAGGAGAGAACTGGTGAGACATTGCTTAAATTTGAAAACAAATGTGTCATCTATCTTTGGAACATGGAGATTTTACTATAAATTACAAGTTTTACTATAAGAGTGGGATCTCTGATGTATTTTGTTTTGTTTTGTACATGCAGCCATTGGCAGGCCCTTTTTCAATCAGATCACTTGAGATTAGAGGACACACTTTGAACCACACTTTTGATTTGAAGAGCTTTTCATTTTGCAGTTAAAAGCCAGATTGGGAAATAACTTCCTGCTACTTAGCTAATTAGAATGAAACAATGGACACAATGTCCAATTACTGGCCAGAAGAATCCCATTCACATCATTGAGTTTGAGATTGATTGGGACTCAGGCAATTGCATCAGACATCTGTTACACAGTTTCTGCAAGTGTAATCACTTTTACTCTGTTCAATTACTCTGCACATTCACCCACGGTCCGTAAGCCTGGACAGAGCACGCAAAGAGGCACCGTCAGAGGCAGAATCATAGCCAGAAAGACAGTGGACAAGAGAGATGGGAATAATCTGAGCACAGAGTTTTGCACACGGACATGAAAGAGACAACGCAGAGAGCACTTATGATGACAAACTTGTTTGTCAGTGTCCCACTGTGAGTTTGCTTTTTAGATTTTGTTACACAATAAGGACTGAATGCATGGACCTCCTGTGAATCTATTAGATCAAGAACCAAGTGTATATAGATTCATACAATGAAGCAAAAAATTGTTTGTAGAGGAATAGTTTTTAATAACTTTTTTGGGAAGTAAGCTTATTTGCATGGTTGCCAAAGACTAGACGAGGAGGTCGATACCACTCTCATGGCAAAAATGAAGCTAACGATTAGCTTTAAAATTCTTCACACAACTTAGTTATTCTCTCCAAAGCGCTCAACCACATCGCATGACCTTCCTCCACAACTGGAGTTGCTCAAGTGTCATGGAGATGGTTTAGTAGGTCTGTCATCACGTGATTAAAATTCCTTACTTACATAATGTGCTATCAGTTCAACCATCTCCACGGCTACATAGCAACTCCATCCACTGAGGAAGGCCATTAGATGTGGTTGAAAGAAAGATGTTTTAATTGGTTAAGCGGCAGGTTGTTTGAGCACTGCTGTTTCCCGTCTCTCTCCAACAGACAGACATGCGCCTGCAGGACCAGCACCTGGCCAGGCAGCTCATGCGACTCCGAAGCGACATCAACAAGTTGAAGATAGAGCAGACGTGCCACCTGCACCGTCGGATGCTCAATGACGCCACCTTTGGGCTTGAAGAGCGGGATGAGCTGTCGGACCTGCTGTGCGAATGTCCGGTCACCCCGGGTCTGGGCCTCTCAGCCCCGTTGAGGCTCATCGGCGTCACCAAGATGAACATTAACTCTCGCCGTTTCTCACTCTGCTAGTGGCTTCAGTCAGAGATTCCTAAAAACAAAACAGCCTGTCTAACGCTATGTTTGCTCCAGTGCAACATGCCAGCTACGGCCATATGACAGATAGTGGTGAACTCTTGTGCATTTAGTGCTTGACCACAATGATGTGAGGATGAACCTCGATGTAAACACTGTTTTACAATCCCTGTAATCAAAGGGAGCGATTTAAGTAATGTATATTATTTAGAAAGAATTTGAGTGTGGAAGGTACATATAAAGTGTTTTTGCCACTAAACTATAGGGCAGCTGTATACAGAAGCCTCTCTGTCTTATAACCACAGCCGATTTTAAACCTGTAGGCCATTGTGACTTGAAACAGAATAGTTGCAGTTTTAAAACTAAAGCACTCTCAAGTTGTTTGGTGGGACTTTTGTGGTTTCTGTCTCCAAGCAGAGGTTAAAAATGTACATATATTTTTTAATGGCATACAGACCTCTGTGTGATGCTTTCACTGACAGTCAGGATTTGATTTTATTCCATGTTCCATGTTGTCTTAATCTCTCTTTTTTAAAAGATGCCTTAATATTGATAAATGTGCATAATCCATAGTAGTACCATTGCTTTTTTTTGTAGAATATGAAGAAAATGATTTATTCTTTGTAATGATTTTCAAGTTACCCTAGTTGGTTTTAAATCTGCTTCTTATAAGTCAGGATGCATGTAACTCTTTGTTAGAGCTTTGCCCTTTTCATGCTCTAATTGCGATCTGAAAGTAACTGAGATTGAATTGTCTGTTTGAAGTAAAAACAAGGTTTAGTTTCATGGATAAACATTGAATTACGACCCATCTTGACCAAATGACATGATTATGTGGATCTTGTTACGAGCCTCCTGTAATGATGAGATATGTCATTAGAGGTACCCTTGGCCTTACTAATTTTCTTTGGGCTGTGGGGTCTGCATTTGAAACAAGAGCATAAGAAATTGGAGTCAATTACAGTCCCAATGCACAAAGCATGCAACAGGAAAAAGGATTTTTAAGGGTTTAAGACGCCCCTCCTTGTGGCCCAGATACACTATAATACAATGTGAATATAATAACATCTTTCAGGCTCTGTCAGACACAAGGTCTATGTTTTCACAACAACAGAGCAACCACTGAAATGACAAGGTTAACATCAGCATCTACTGCTGAGACCGTCAGACATTATATGATTAGCATGTTGAACAAACAGAACACTCAGTTCCATTATCTCAGTTTTCTGTATCCCCTGAACAGTGAGGCACAATGCCACCCGGCAAGAAAACAAATACTATGTCAACTTGATCTTGTGTTACTAAGACTTTAATGGACTGGGACATACTGATCTTTAAAACTGGTTTGACAAAATAGGATGCCTTAAATGGGTTCTTGTTTGGCCCTACTTTTTCAACCTTTAATTTGCTGTCATCACAAGAAAGTCTCGTCCAATGGCCTCTCATCAGGGATGCAAACGACTGTTTGGGTGACGTGTCAATCAAGTCTCCTTAACGACACCTACAGTGTATTTGACTGAATACAATTTTACACTTTTCCAACTATGCATATACTCCTTCAGCTGTTCTTAATACAACGTTAAGCCAGCAGGTCAGTTTAGCACCTGCCCATTGTTCGAGCAATGCAGTTCAGCTCCAAGGGCTTATTAACTCATAGATGTGTCACTAGGATGAATTAAAAAAAAATACCCAGTTTTTGCATTGGAGACCATGAAGTTGAACTTTACACAGCTGTGAGATAGTGACTTTCTGGTTACTCCTATCAACCTTTAAATCACTGCATTTTTTGTTTTTTGTTTGCTGTACAAAGAAGGGAAGTAAAGGGGCCCCAAAACAATTTACTGTATGTCGATGCTCAGCAAATAAAATATAATTCACTACAGTCGAGAAAAGGCACAAAACACACAAAAACTGGTAACCTAAACACAGCATGTGTTTTATGGACTGATTGTTATAAAGTGCATATATATGCCAACATAATACAGACAACAGAAAACTTACTTGAATTCTCCTTAGTACACCAATGCAGTTCAGCTCTCAGCCATTAGTGACGCAATGCAGTTCATCTCCTACCTTACACTATATCTTGCATCCATCCCTTTGCCACTTTTTTAACTATTCATACTCTTTTCAACTTTTATCCATTCACTCATCTTTACAGCTCAAAATGCCTTGTAGACGTTATAACATTTCTCATCTTTCATGCATTAACTCAACGTTATTTTTTAAATCTCCCAAAATGTTGAATTAGTCCTTTAAGTTTTGGAAAATTAAAAGAATTGGTTATCTTGGTCTATTTCTTCAAATGAGCCTCATTTTTGTCCCAATGCTTTTGTTCTCCCAGCAGGCCGAGCTGTCATCTGTGCACGCTTGCACAAGAACTTATGTAAACAGTTGGGAACAGCCCGGGCTCCCACCGTTCTGGGTATGTGTGAAGACATGAGCATGGAGGTCATGAGCTTTTGCATGTGAGAGTCGCAGTGTGACCCTCTCGCTGATTCCTGTGTCCCTCTCCATCTGGAGGGCCTGAAGTGGCGTGTCATGAATGACTCTGCTGAGCCTGAGATTTTTCATGCATGAGCTCCAGCTTTATGTGAGCTTATCGCTGCTGAAAGCCACGTCTCCTCTTGATTGAAAGACTGCCAGAGGGGCCGTCGCCTGTTATTTCTAACAAGCTTCTGGTGATCAAGGTGGTTTTGTTTCTTTTTGCCATTATTACATTTAAGTCCTTTCAATGAAATAAATACTGTGCGGCCACTGTTCTGTGAAACAGCAGTTTCGAGAAAAGTGAAAAGAAAGTGCACTTGTTGGTTGTTTAGATTTTAGTACTGCCCAGCGGCTGTCCCTGGAGTTTGCTATTTTATTAATTTCATGCCTAACCCATCTCATTTGCATGACAAAATGACTTGACAGGCATAAAATCAGTTGTCTCTGCTGTTGAAGCATGAAGACCAGACACTGTATCAAAAGCCACAGTCCTGATGCAAAAAAAATTAGGCACCATGTTGACACCATAGACCTCAGCATAGATCAGCTGGGTCAAGTCCAGCAGACCGGTCAAAAAGGAGATGGGCTGGTGGCTGGAGAGGTTTCCAACGACAGTTTTTGCGTCTCATATCGCTAGCATGTGTGTATGTATGAATTTCTTCAAGGGGAGAAGTGCTTATTATCATGCATTTCTTATATATTTTATACAAAAGTTGCATAGAAGAATTAGTAAGACAGACAAGCAGCGCAACCAAGAGACGACATTGACGTTGAAGACACCTTTCCTGCGGCTGACAGTGACGACGAGGGACTCAACCCCGCCTGGTGCTGAAGAAGAAGACCCTCTGCTTGGTGGATCCAGACGCCGTCCACGAGAGGAGGACGTTGAATGTGAAAAAGCGGAAAAAGAATCAGGTGATGGGACGACTCAGACAGCTGCTGTGAAAGCGAGGAGAGCAGTGATGAATCTGAGGCATGATGGTTAAAGCCACATAATGTAGAAATCGGCATTTTGTGCAATTTGGCCCCCCCCCATCGTAACGATGTTAAGTGTTGAAGTGAACGTGTATGTAAGGCTGGGATCATAGCCTCTCACTTAAGTTACATACGCTGAGACACCACTGACCCTATTACAAGACCCTGTACCTTCAAAATGGTTTTGAAGCTGTTATTCTAAGGTTAAAAAAAGAACTACATCATGTTGCTTTCAGATGGGATTCTGTCAGCTAACTGCTATTTTTACCTTTTGTCTACGAGAGCTTTTTTTTTTCTTTTTTTTTTGTTTGATGTTCACGGCCGGGAACGTAGCTGCCGGCCTGTTCCAGGAATATAACACATGTAACACCACAGAGCCGCAGTGCTCGCCGTGACTGAGCTGCAAACTCGAGCGTGAATGGGCGACAGATACATCACCGAGGTGAACCACGGGGTGAGACTGGCGAGAATCCCAGACTGCATCTCACGCCGAGCCTTTGTGTAGCACCGTCTGAGTGCATCACATCTGAGAAAAGATCTACTGTAAGGATGGGGCCATCTGCACACCAGACCACCACATCGCAAAGAAGAACATCACAAACCAACGCCTAGTTGATCGGTTATTCCGCATATTGACTCTTTTTGGGATTCTGACCTGGGTGATGTCATGACAGAATGAACGTTCAACGGGCGGGAACACTCTCAGGTTTTAATGGTGTGGAAAAGGAGCTAAATCAGACTGTTTTTGTTGGAAGAGAAAGGCACGTTGCCTCAGACTCCTGAGTCTTTAAGCTTTACCACACAATTAAACCCCTGGAGCGTCAAGACGTAGATTCTGACTGTGTTGGTTGTTGGAAAAATAGATTTATGAGGTCAGAGGGACATTTGGATCAGCTCCTGGACACATATTAAACATGTCCAGGAGCTAAAAATAACTTTAAAAGCATGGCTTTCCATGTGGGATATTTGGGGAAAAACCCCTTTCATGCAGATTCCTTTTCATTTTGGATCAGGCTGTGTGTGTCTGTATAAGATCTGGTTGGTCGAGGACCATTTTTACACTATATATATGGAAATATATGTTTTTGAATTTGTATCAACAAACTAATTTGATAAGCTTTCTTTTTTTTAGCAGTGTGGGGGCATTGTTTAGTACATTTCATTGCACAGTGTACTGTACGTGACAAATAAAGAACTAGAATTAGAATTATTTGGTATCACTGCGTAGGTTTAGGGGTTATGTAGCTGGATGTAATTTCACATTATTTTGATTTTGACTTTGGCTGTTATTTTAAAGGATGGTTACCCCTCATAAGGTTGATTGATTGATTGATTGATTGATTGATTGATTGATTGATATGGTGACCTTCTTAGCACATCCAGCCAACAATGAGCGACCACTAACATTACCATTTGTTTCTGAGTCCAGCCACCTGGTGAAAAAGTTCATCATCCACTCTTGTTTCAGGTGTGTTTACAGTCTCCACCAAATCTTTGGCTCCTCAGCTGCCGAATGCTCCGACACGTTCACCTCCATGCTGATGTCATAAAGTATGTTCAAGAGGAGCGAGTGTGAACCAAAACAGTGAACTGAAAGACGCCAAAATAACCAGGATTTGGATTCAGAGCGTGTTTAACCAAATCTTGACAGCATCAACTAGCAGAAAGAAGTGACGCACAAGACGGATTTCTTTTTCAGCCGATACCAGGATTTCAATTACCTGCCTTTCAAGGACGATACCGATAAGACCAATAGTTTCACATTTTAAAAAGAAGTACCAAATCTGTAGTTTATGCATAGCTGAGTGTGAGAAAGTCTCCGATGTAGTGAGCAAGCATGAATGGTTTGATATTCCACAGCTCTAATAAGATTTCTTGTGTCAAAACTTTTCCCATCTTCTCTAAACTTAAGGGACATAAAGAAGGAACATTTTTAAAAGTTTTTTTCTTGAATCAGCATCCTATAACAAATGCCTTTGAAGTTACCAATCTAGTGTAGTCACAGACTTCTATATTTAATCCACTTACCGTCACGGCCACAATCTCAGGCGAAACACGTCAACGAACAGCCCATCTGATTCTTCTTCAAGGGGCACGCTCATGCAAGGTAATGAAGTCACCATAGAGGCACTACGGGGGATCCGGCCGTTGTTGTAAAGATAATTGGCAAACTCTTTATAAAACAGCGTGGGATCTTTTAATGACTTAATTAAACCAACTGATCTATCTAATAACTACTTACTTCAAATGAGGAGCTGTAATGAGCCACTCCGTGCTGTCTAAAATTGGATTACGAAGAGTGTTTACAGGAGGCCAATTAGGCTTCTGCCAAGTACCATGTCGAAAAACACCGTTTACTCTCCTCCTGTGCCAAAACAATGAAGCAACGATGTTGCAGCCAGGTATATCTAACCAAGAACAGTCTGCCTGTGATGCCAGACTGTGTGTTTGCTCGGTGAGATCATAGGCTTCTTGATTATGTCATCCTTTTGTTCGAGGCAGACGGTGTCTCAAGCCAAAGTGGCTACATGAGCCCAGGTGTAGCGTTCCAGTCGGACAAACAGGAGACAACACAGACAAACACCTTTTGATTCCAGCGTGTTTCGGTACGTTTCAAACTTACTGGAGGAAGAGTTTTACGAAAGAAGATCTGTGGAGGAAATGGTTTAAAGGCCTGGTGAGCGCCTTGACAGAACGGAATGCGCTCCTCTTGGACAGCGCTGCCAATTTCTGGCCCCTCGAACTCACAAAACTAATCCCCGACTTTGAGGGCGACATCCAGACTGATTGCTTTGATGAAAGCGAGGCTGAAAGTTCCACAGCAGCTTAGGTGCATCTGGGCAGATGATCAGTCAGAGAGGATCATAATCAGATTACAAAACCTTCGCCTCTTATGTCGGTTTTGGTGAATGAAGAGTCAAATTAAGTGGGGTTATTCTCACTTCAAAACCGCAGTGGACAGGTGTTAAAGATGCTAATCCTGATGTAATTCTACAACAAAACAAACAGACGATCAGTTTAAAGTAGCTGTTATTTAATAACCATGATTTGCTCAACAACTGTAGTTACAGTTCATAATTACCTGTCTGCGTGTGACAGACAGTTGGCAGCGGTACTGCAGTGTAAAGGCACAATGACAGATAAATGTAATATCACAAGACATAACAAGATGACCTGCAGGAGAAGAACAAAAATCTAAAATCATAAATTTACATCAGCCATAACTGGCTTTGTCAAATACAGTCCCCACTCAATCGCTTGAACTGAATGAGAATTTTTGTTTTTACAGCATTTCCTTGGTCAGTTTGAGTAAGGCAAAAATATATAAAATGAGTAAACACTGATAACAAATGATAGTGTAGAAACAAAGTGGTACACAAAGCTTACTGAAAAACAAAATTATATAGAGCAAAATGTTACACTCTCACAGCAACACACACGCGTGAAATAAATGAAGACCAAAGTTCTCCTGGTGGATGAAGCCGATTGACCTATAGCTAAACAAAAGCACAAACTGCTACATCCTCACTCTTAACCTTCTAAAAACACGTAGACAGTCCTCTGATGGATCCTCCAGAGTCTTTGAGGGTATAAACACACTGAAATATTCTCAAAGACTCTGGATTTCCACTACATTGATGACAGCGGTGGCAGATACTGCCAATAAACGAGTACAAAAATCAAAAGAAACTTTAAAAATATATCAGAGACCACGAATCCCTCTGAAATGCAAAAAATAGCCAACTGACTGCGTGTCACCTACAGGGTCTGCATAAGTGCATTTGTCGACTTCATGTTTTTGTGGTAACAGATTGAGGTTTTTTTCTGTGAGTGCGCAGGGACTTGTAGAACGTCCTCTTCACAATTAGAGGAAAATACGCTTAATCAAATCTTAGGTCAGTGCTCGGGACCACCTTCATCTGATCCGTTCAGCTCATGCCTTCTGTTCATTTGTGATTTGGCTGCCATTCTGTTTCAGCTCTGGCAAAAGAAAAGAAAAATAAAGAGGATCCCTTTGCTGGCCATGTCAAGGCGTTACTCCCTCCTGGTCCATACTGCAGCCGAGAGCTTCGATGTCATTGCTGATGTCAGTGATCATACGGTCCCATTCGTCTCCCTCCGAGGCCTCCTGGCCCTCGTCTGATGCGGCGCTCCCTCCGGCTGCTCCGTTGCCGTTGGTGGTAGAATCGGAGGCGGAGCTGGCTGTGCGCCGGTAGCGGCCAAAGCTGTCAGTGATGATGCCTCGTCCGTCCTTCACACCGATGGTCTCGAGGAAATTCTCAAAGTGCTGGCTGTCCTTCTCTGGTATGAAGGGACGCAGACCTGCCGTGGCACAGATTGATGCGTAAGTGCCTGACAACAGTCTTTTCAGCACATACTTTAGGACAAATGCGTTTGTGTTACATTAAATGTGATATGAAACGGAGGTGGATTTATAAAAAAAAGAGGAGACAGCAGAGCAGCTAGGACTACTATCCACATATTCGTTTTTATAATGTCTCATGTTTACATGTAGAGAGATGAAAGTGGGCCTGAAACTGTTGTGGCAAGAAAACTGGAACCGACGTTAGGTGTGGCTACAAAAAACAAGCAAGACTGTGGAAGCAGCTACTTAGTGGTAGATAAGATCTACAAGGTGGCACTGAATACACCAGTGCAACCATGACTCAGGATTAGACCAGTTCAAATCATGGACAGAAAACAGAGGCAATGCAGTGAAAATCAGAGCGAGAAGAGAAGAGTGGTCATACCAAGTAGAAGGAACTTCCTGCTGTCCCCATAGAGTTGTCGAAGGTTAATGCAGAACTCATGGATGGAGGATCCGTTGCGGTATTCATGAAGCAAGGTGGCAAACTGCTGGATCTCCTGTGATGACAGTTTTGTCCGCAGCTAAAAAGAGAAAAAAAAATAGCAAGAAATGCAAGTATGAGTACAGCCTGAGAGAATATCATATGCCAAAAACGGAAGGCGAGGGTGAAATCATCATACTGTGGTCATGTAGTCCTGCAGGAGCTCTGCAGCAGTGGTGCTAAGCTCTCCTTCACTCGGAGTCTTTGGCTGAGGGGACGCCGGGGTGGAAGCTGAGGGAGAGTTTTCTTCTGCCTCCATAGAGCCCTGGAAAGGACTGAGAGAGAACACACCCTTTGTAAGTGACAAGCAAGAAGGGACACTTTCAGAGATGTGTCCCAATCTTTCTTGAGCACGGTGCCCAAAATAGAAACATGTGTACTTACAATGTGCTGGCTTCCTCATCAAAGGCCTCCTTAACATCCACTTTGCTTGAAGAGTCATCTGCAAGATAGCTTTAGATTTACAACGAGCTACATACTTACAGGTTCATATTGTTCTGAAACTTGGAAAGACTTTGTATAGACCACTGTATATACGCTCAATTTTATATTTCCTAAGCTTGTTTAAAAAAACAATAGAAAAAATAATATTTTAAATTACGTTTATTTCACTTGTTTTGCGAGAGAGCTAGTCTGTTTCGTTTCTCACCACTGTATAGAGAAAGGTGTGTGGTAGGTGTAGTCGCTCCATCAAAAATGGCTCTGTCCAAGAAGTCGATGGTCGATTCTGTGTAAACGATCTGAAAGACCTGGCTGAGCAAAAGACACAGCTCCTCTGCTGCTGCCTAAAACACAAAAAAGTTTGCGATTAGTCATGCGCTCTTCAACTGACTCATTTATTTTTGCCATGATATCAGTGTCTTGAAATCTAGCAACTTGTAGACTGTCACCATCTACTGTAATTTACCATTTGTGGTCTTTATACTGTAGGAACAGACTTAGGTTAGCTTCATTACCATTCATTTCTTGTAAACTAAAAAGTTACGTTTAAATTCAGTTTTACTCAAAATGCATTGTGTGTATCCCTGAGGTCTAAAACGTGTTGAGAGCTTTCCCTCCACAGAAAGCATTTGTCACATTTGTTAAAGTATCTTGGAGCCCACCCACGGATAAACAACTCCATAGAACTACCACACGTCTTAAACCCCACAAGGGATAATTAACAAACAGCACTGCAGGTGGCGTGGAGTCTATGTCTTTATTCATATTTTTAAAGCAGGCATCTGCATTTGCATCAATTTAACTCACCCGTGTAACCTCACTAAAGAAATAAACTCCATTTAACAATGTGCATGTTGTAAACATAGCCACAGATAAAAAGTATTACCTTATTATCAACAGCCAGCACAAGCAGACAGCAGACTTCCACGAGCACAGCTCCACTCTCTGATAAGGAGCTCAGCGTCTGAGACTTGTTGAGATCAGGACACGAGCTGGGGCAAGGAGAACCTCCTGACTCCTGGGCTGAAAAACAAGGAAAAAATAAACAAAGTCAAATCTAATTATTTAAGCGTTGAATAGTGTGTCGAGTAAAAAGTCAAGTCAAGTCAAAATCACAAATCACACTGCCTTAGTGGGCTTTACTATTTGTCCTTAGACAGCGGATTTGAGTAAACCTTAATGTTACCTGTTTTGATCACCACGAGGTGCAAAGAGTCATCCCTGATGTAGGAGACCGCAGCGATATCATGGATGGGCACTCTCAAAATGATGTCCTCTCCATCGCGCCACACAAGCTTTATGTTGTATGCTGACAGGCTCACCACCGCATCTTGCTCTGATGTCAGCTGGCCTGCCAACTGATGGGACTTCTGAGAACCACAGAGGCCCACAATCGAGGTTATGACAGATATTGTGAACACCATATCAGTCCTCATATAAATCCTCTCGCTCAGATACTCACCCTTGCAGTGTCGATGAGCTGCAGCACTTCTGTGCGACTTGATGGGTTCAAGTATCCTGGAACTGACGTCAGCTGCCCCAAGTACTGAACAAGACAGAACATGAGTAAAAGGGTTGTTTTTTTTTACTAAAAGTCGTACTAAACCACAATAAAAACAGTGTGACCCAGTGTCATATAATTAATCATTTATAGTACGACAACATTTTCCATTTATATCCCTGCTAGTCTCACTCACTTTGACTTCCTTCTCAATGTAATCATTGAGCAGGATGTCAGGGTCGATGCGGTGGTCAGGCTGAGAGAGTGAGAATGTGTGGAGGGCCCTGCGCTCAGTGGCTTTCTCCTGGGCCTTCTTGTCTCGCCCCTTCTCTCCTTTCAGGAAGACTCGCTTGAACGGAGACACGATACCAGGCTGGAGAATAAAGAATGAAGAAAGAGAGCAGGGCGGAGAGAAATTAAATACAAAGTACACCAAGAAATGAGACTCGATTTATGTGGATGTGTAACATTTTAGACCTTCTATTCAACAATATATTATCAATAATAACAACATCCACAATGTACACGTAGGAGCAATGCTCAACAAAGTAAACCAAACAGAAGCTATATCAAACTCCTGTTGTGCGTGGTACTTGTATGCTGACTCGGTTTCCTCTGACTGAGCCGATTACTGCAGATGTACTCTCATATAGCGCTCCATGTTACCCAATATGTGTTGCTCAAATGTCAACAATAGCATGTGCAAAAGGAAACCTTGCATTTCCCAATACTGGGGGAGTTTGTGGTTGAGGTCCGCACAAAACATAAATGGAGAATCACAACTTAACATCAAATAAATAAAAAAAAGTATTTATGGCTAAACATCAACATGCCATTTTCCCCGTATTTACTTAATCCTATTCACTGCTTTGCTTGCAAATGACACGGAAAACGTGCCATTTATCATTCTTTTGCTCTTGTACCAACTGGTAGAAGGCCAATACTGTTCACTTCTAAGGTTGGTAAACCATGACGAGTTTGGTCTTCAGTCTATGCATGAAAGCAGTTTTTAAAAAAGCCTACCTCGTTCTCCATGAACCCCACACGCTAGAAGAGTCGCCTATTCAAAGGCAAGCACACAGCCGGGCAACGGATGCTGCTATGCTCGCACTGTCTCAACTGGCCACTTGTTGCCTCCGCTCACACACAGTGACAGCTGCCAACTGGTGACAGACGTACAGGATCAAACACAGCGCGACTGCGTATGTCAGGGGTGTGATCCCCCAAGGAGGAAGGGAAGTGTCTCTTGCTCTACACTCAGGCACAAGAACAGGAAGGGGACCAGCCACAACTTCCTGTGGTGACACGCGCATGCATGCTTTAAACTCTGTAACGATTAAAAGGCTGCTGCAGCCTTCTTTCAATGTCGTTTTGAAAGTACTGAAGACAAAAGAGTGAGTGGTGACCCCCCCTTTTGCTCCAGATCTTCATATTTATTGCGCCGATGATAACTGCCGTCTTCCATCATGCTCTCATTCACTCAGGACTCAGCTCAGCAGCTGAAGGTCCACACACGTCACTCCTTAGCCACAGAAATACAAGACCTTGTATATTCTATGACACTAACCACAGATGTCACATCTGCAAACCTGCACACCGAAAAGTACCGACAATCTTGTGTGGTTCTGCAAGACTTATTTCCCTTTTCCAGCCCCGTTATCAAAAGTTCAATGTTACGAATTTGCTCGACAAGCATAAAATTAGAAGAGCAAACTTCATTTACGTAATGTTTGCTCGCAATAGCTACAAAGCAACACTGTATGGTTAATGTTTTAAGGATACTAATCAGTGTTAAATGAACTTCCCTCATTTTCCCTCATTCATAACAAAGCTGAACAATCTGAACAATCACTCACTGTAGCCATACTTTGGTCCTTGCCTGATGTGCTGACATTTGATCAGACTTGAGACTCCATAGAACAGCACGACCAATGACCAGTGCATTATTTAACACTACGCAGCTCGTAAAGACAAACACATTAACATTTTATGGCGTCTCCGTGCGAAATGTGAGAGGAGAGCTACTGTAGCTGACCCCCAGTGAATGGCCTCAAGATGAATAGGTGTCATTATTGGTGAAAGTCTGTTTACAAAAGGGACATAAGAGAGGATACAGGGTGGCTTCTTTGTGCTGTGATGGCCAGACTCTGAAAATTTCTCACACACAAGAACAATACAGGAAAACCTGTGCTGCTAAAAATAGGGCCAATGAGCCAAAGTTGGCCGACCACATGTCACGTCTCCACTGAAACTACAACTTTGAATCTTAATGATACAATAAAATAGGAGCTTGCTTTCGGCCTCAGTTAATCCATTAGTCAACTGTTAAATGAATAAGCAACTATTTTGATAAGAAATCAGTTTGAATGTGATTACTTAACAATAATAAACAAAACTTTTGACAACGTCATTTTGGTCTTAGAGAAACAGATCCAAATTTTTCACCATTGTCTGATATTTTACATACCAAAACAACCTTGGTTAATCAAGACAATAATCAACAGGTTGTCAATGAAAATAATCATTAGTTAGCCCTAATTCAGTGTAACAACAGGTTATAAGAATAAATATCCAATCCTACAAATGATGACCATCTCTTGAATCCATGAATGACATTTTATTCACAGTGAAGTAAATACCAGTATGTTATATTTTAATTTTCATATATAATAAGAGTAACTTAAGGCTAAATTGTTTTCTGTACACCTAGAAACTATGACTACCTTTTATAAAAGTATTCTTAAACGTAAGATACTACCATCTCAATCTGCCTTTCCAGATTTAAGCAGCAGCACCTCTGTTACATCAGGATGATTGTCATTCTTGATGTGTTACTGTGGCATCACCACTCCAGCTGGGCTGAAAGCAAGCTAATACACAGATATGTGAGTCATGACAGCATTCACTCTGCTATGTTCTTGTAAAATAATTCCTCAACTTCTTTAGACACCACTGACAGGTTCAGGACTTATAGAGGACTCCCTGACATGTGGGCGAGCTTTTTCAAAGGAGTTCATATAAATCAGTAACTGAAAAGTGAAAGCAATCATATAAAAAGGGTCTTATGTTTCATTTGAACCTGTGCTATACATTAAAATAAGTATATAAATACATCTTGGGCAAATGCTGTTCACCATCACCACCAAGTGGCACAAACAAGAACTGTATGTATCTGTGACACTGATCCCTAAAACAAAAAGATCATCAATAACAGCTAACCCTATGACAACAACACAGCTTTTCAGCTTTTCTGTCATTGACATTGCACTTACAACTAGCAAAAGGAGGTCTAAATCAGATTCATAAAGCTGAAACATTAAATCTTAGTGAGATTAAAAAGACAACAGAAATTATATTTTCCACATCTGACTTTCCAAAAAGCTTAAATGCTGCTCAGCATTATGAATGCAACTGCATGGGGTATTCTGAGGGGAAGTTTCAAAGAGCAGACAGGGTTTGTTAAAAACATTTCCTTGTCACAACAAACCTTCTTGACACAAGGATATCACTTCACTTCCGTCCAAATTTCCCTCCACATCAAGAGGAGATGGGAAACAACTTTTGTGTTATTGCCAAAAAAAATTATAGACAAACCAGAGCAATCATAGCAACAAAACAGAAAAAAAAAAAAATCACTTCTCATTATTCTGCTCAGGCTATGAGAACCTGTCAGTGCCAAGTCCTGCCTAGATTTGCTGGGTCCTACAGTTCAGTTTCCTCCAGTGCCAACCAGAGGAGCAGAGGGAACACGTCCCCCGGTGTCTACCATCAGACAAGATGGGAAGAAAAGCTCAGAGAAATGTCAGCTATGTGTGCGAGCATAAAGATCAGTCCCACTCCAAATCAAACTGGATCATTAGGTAGCATGTGTGTGCTCCGTGTGTGAGACAGGGCAGCAGGGATGGCTGACACAACCAAGGAGAGCCGATTCCCTTCAGCATGACTGACACCGATAGCGGCTGCCTCTGACAGCCCGTGTTCGAGCACAAGGTCTTCCGTGACCCACGCCTACGCTGAACAACGAGGGTTTTTTTTTACTCTGAAAAAAAAAAACCCGTCTGTGCTCTCATTATCTTTGTGGAAATACTGACACTGCGGTATGACGCCCTACATGCTACCCTCGCTGTTAAGAAAAACAACAACCACCCTACAATGGTTGATAAACAATACATACATTAGCCTAATTATTACAACAATGGCCGGCATTTCCTTTTGAAGTGCATTTGCCACAAGAACATAGCAACACGTTTCAATGCACTACAAGGCTCAGATAAAATTAACAGTAATACAAACATGAGATTAAATCCTGAAACTCAGTGTAATATCGAACTGAGACGTCAACGTTTTAAACTTTTTAACGTTACACCCAAGCGGTTTCGCTTTAACTAACATATTTACTGCCCGTTCGATAAAATATACACATTTTTCCCTTTGTAGACTAACTCTGGTTGACAGAAGAGACATTTAATCAGTCAGCGTGTGTGTTTTCCCGTTTATATTTACTTGAAAGTTGGCTAAACTTATCAAGCTAACTGCTAAACTCCCTTGCTAGCTAGCAAGTTAGCGTGCTAGCTAGCCAACTTGCAGTACAAAGTATAATGCCCCACTCACCTTTTTCACTTTTTTCACATCATCCTCCATTTCTATCCAATGGTCCTCTTCTTCATATTCAGTTCAGCGCGGAGGTCCAGGTGAGACGAGACATAGCTACCGATGCTTTTAACCAGCACTCATCTGACAGTAGTTAGCTTTGCTAGCCTAGCCTAGCCTAGCCTAGCTTAGCTGAGCTCAGCCTAGCGTTGGTAAAGTGATGCTCGAATTCGAGCTGACAGCAAAACGCCATCCCGGCACTCGCCTTAATCCGCAACAATTAAAGGGGAAAACGCCGGCGCGCCACCAGTGTGAAAACGCTACGCTTCAGTCCTGCTAAAACGACTAAAGGAGTAGTCTGTGAACAAGACAAACTAAGATAAAACAGGGAAAAGTTTTCAACCGTGCCGCCATTTTGGGCGTTGAACTGTGGTCCAGCATGCTTTGCTTTGCACAAACCAAAACAGCTGCTACTGATGCAGCTGGGCGAGAAGAGATGACCGTTTAATGAAGCTGTGGTGGCGATTCTCAGGTAGTTTTATGTTGTCAGCTAGAATAAAATAGTTTAACAATTCATTAAATCAATCACAGAGACTCACTTCAAACCAAAAAAGTACTACCTTATTATAGACATTTCGCACAGGACTTTTGGGGACTTTTCTTACCTGTGCACACCTGTGAGTCATACATCTCAGATTTTGATCATCACTTAATCATGTAAGGCTTTTTACTAAGCTGGTATCGTCATTTTTAACAAATGAAAACAAGCACAGGTGGCCCCTTTTTTTGTTCAAGTGTCTCAAATGTGCCACAACACCTGTGGATGCAAACATGCTCATATTAATGCTTCACATGCTTTCCTGCTAAGATAACTCTAAGTTAGATAAAATATTACATCATACATACATATGATGTCTATCAGAACAATATCTCGACTATTACAACTGTCGTGTACTGTCCTTGTTTTGGCAGCATCACAGAGGAGCCAAGTGGACGAAGACATGAACGTGAACCGTTACAGCAAGAGGATGTGAAGGTGGAAATGAGACTGGCTGCGTATGAGACGGGTAAGCTCAGCACATGTTCAGTAACATTTAGTGTTTTTTAATTATATCGTTTTAAGAATTCCTTATTTTGTTGAAGCTGTGTTGAAATCAGATGAAGGGTTTTGTACCTGCTGTTGGTTTGAAATATTTGGAAATGTCACTGAATTCTTTTTTCGTGGCAATGATAAGGATTAAAGGTACTCGATGTGATTATGTTGTGTGAAAGCTACTACTAGGAGCATTTGTTGTTGATTCTGGCGAACTAAGGTGACAAAAAAAGGTGATGACGGCGAAACAAATCAAACGTTGATTTAGTGCCATAAAAAAAGTAGTTTTCATTTTATGACTTACCCGACATGGATAAGTACTGTAGTAGTATGTATTATGGTCGTTGTAGTGTGGTTAAAGTTTTGTATTCAAATGTGAAAACACACTTGATTAACTCAGTTGCAAATAGCAATACGTGCAGACATCCATAATGAAATACAGCAGAGTAATTCAAAGTATTGAATTCAGTAACCTTGTGTTTAAGTCTGTGGGGCCTTATTTGTCTTTTATTGTATGTACAGTATAAAAATAGACTTTCTTAGCATGTGTAACCTTAGAATATACTGTTTATCTTAGAGCTAATTATTTTTGCATTAACTGAACTTGCCCATCAAAGGATGACCTCAGACTCATCCTCCAGCTAAAACGTTAAAGGGGCTCGTTATGGGCCACATGTGAGGGGATTGTATCGCGGCGGGAACAATTACACCTTCTCCTTCTCTCTCGGTTGCCTACACAAGCCTGCAGATGAAATGTTTCAGTTGCTGGACTGTGAAGGACTCGGGTCGGATTGTCCGCTACAGTCCAAACGATGTAACTCGATGCACGTTCTCGAGTGCCTCTCTTTGCTCCACTAACAGAGAGAAACAGCAGCTAAAGTTAGTTCAGAAATGGAGCCCCTTTAACAAAATCAATTGTAAAATGAACGACGGATAAACCGTCATATCAGGACACATTGGTTAAACTTTCCCCATTTAGTCCGAGTCAAGTACGTCGGCTCACGTCCCGCGCCTTTTGCAGGCCATGTATGATGTGATGAGATGTGTAACGTGAATGTGAATACACTACTAATATATATTGCACTTTCAAATACTATATTTATTTTTCTCTTCTGGGATGAACAGTCTGATATATGAATCTACAGTAAGGCTTAACATTACATTTTCAGCATAATATTTCTCTTTTCATCTAAAAACCAAAACATACAAAAAGAACTTTAGCACCATATGTTATTAATAATATTCATATTGTTCCCAAAAATAGGACATCAGTTTTGCTTCTTTTTTTTTTTTTTTTTAAAGAACGGGGATTCCATGAAACAATTTACTTACATTTTATATTCAACAACAACAAAGAAATCATTCCCTTATATGTTCTCGGTCACAACATAGGTTGAATGAGTACACTCTCGTAAAAGATGCTACGGAATCGTAGCAAATTTGCTCTCTGACATTGTGCCAAACTTTTTGGAATACCCCGGATAAATCATATAGTCTAGGGAGTATCCTGATAGATTCGTGAAATACACCGACAAGCTAACACAATCTATAAATTGATTGAATATAAACAAAGCAATATTTTCCCAACACCTTTGATAACAATTTTCAAAAATCAGCAGCAATTAATATGACAACCATAGTCGCTTCATTGGAATATCAAATCCATTTTTAAACAAAATATTACAGCCAATTCTACAATAACAACAAAAATAGATACACACAGGTTAAGGACATATAGATGACAGGAATTTACAACACAGCAATCACGTTCTATATATTTTTTTTTAACCAAATTCCAGTAGCAGAAGTACATTTGTGCTCCTGTGCATTTGCCAAAAAAAAGATGCATTTTTGTCATCTGCCAGTTCCATTCTCTCAAGAGAAAAGAAAGAAAAGAAAAACTAAATCCTAGTGCAGATTGAATCATAGTAAAATAACAAACATACTGTAATAATAATGTAATAATAAACATTATATGAAAAGTAGAGTAACTGTTGTCTTTTTTTTATGCAGATTGGAAAATCAAAGTGGCACCATTGAGGGTTGAGTTCTGCTGTAAACTGTGTGGATTTGAGGTGCTAGCTCTGGAGCATTTTTGAGACTGCGAGTTTTGCGTGGGGGCACGGGCCCTTCAGTCAACCGGAAGGCTTCGCTGTCAGACAGCCAAAATGTGGACTGCGGTCCACAGCAGTAGCACCTTTTAAAAATGTATTTATTCAGCACCAGGTTGTTAACAGAAATCAAAGAAGGATCAAACGTAAAAAGAAGATAAATGCACCGTTTTATCATCTGAACATACTGCGCCAATGGTCAAACAGATGGTCGTGACACAAAGGTACAGACTTAAACCGAGTCGAACACTACAATGGCCTGCTGCTACACATTAATGCAGAAAATCAGAGGGTTTGTTGTGCAGTCGAGAGCACTTACATGCTAAATGTTGAGGGTCACCTCACAATGAGTTCTAAAGGCATGCTGGGAGGCGGCGGGAAAACCAGGAAATGAGGTTATTCGAAAAGTGAATCAGTGATCGGGCCTGTTTCATCATTCGATTGTAGTAAAATGCAACGTAAGTGATTTTTTTTTTTTTTTTTTTTGCGCATTTCGTCATCGTTGACTTCTTCCCGTGTTATATTCCAACTGCAGGCATTATTGTTTTGGCTAGAGGATGTAACTGTTCACACGAGACAAAGGACACAGAAAGTTTTTACGTCTTGGCACTACAAATCATTCATCATTGCAAGACAGAAGAAGATGAAAAGGCATAGACAAAAGTACAAAACAATCATTGACCAAATTGCTCGGTATCGTCCCTGGCATCTTGTTAAGACTACCATCAAACAGTCCAAAACTAACACTTGTGAGCTCAGTCCAAACTGTTAACTGTAACTTGCTGAATCACCCCGGGGCTGCTGCGATTCAGCTTACCCAAAACGTAATAAAGATGAGGAACCCTACATTCAGGTAGGGAAGATGTTCAGTATTGCCTTACTTTTTCTCCTATGTCTTTGACAGAACCAATAACTGGGTTTCGCAAAGCACCCACCCCTTGGTTCTGCCACGCTGCGAAGTTCAGTTGTAACACTGTAACGAGGAAAACAGTACAGTCCTGTAAATGGCAACTTGGATGAAAGTGTAAGACTACGTAGCGTTGTTGGCTGACAGAATTGAGAATTTGGCTTGACGTGATTTTGGGGAGACAAGACAGGAAGAATACTGTTTGGTGTTGTCGTCGTATTGGTGAGTGTGCTGGCACATGAAACACATAAAGAAAGACATTGGCATTGTTGTTTGCGGACCTGGCTGCCATGGCTGGATTGAAGCACCCATAGTGACAAGGCACAACAAGGACTGAGAAGAACAAGCTTGCTGTTCAAACACTCTTGCTGTGTGTTGTGGCTGTCGAGGGATGTGGAGTTGGGCAGGTAACCTGGCAGAAACAATTCTCTGTAGGGGATATTTCTTTCATGACCTTGTTTATGGTATAAACTATGTCAGTCGGGAAAACTACACAGTACAGTATAGAAGCAGCTTCCACTTGCACTCGCGTGTAGCTTAGCTCTTGAAAACCTGTTTATAATTTAAAGAAGAAAAATATATAAAAACTAAAGCCCGCTTATTAACCAGCTTCTATCTTTAATACACAGAATGTGGCAAAATGGTGATCGTTCTTGTAGAAA
>OMLP01022245.1:2021-18078 GCA_900302685.1 Spondyliosoma cantharus | reverse complement strand
CACACACACACACACACACACACACACTCTCTCTTTCTCTGTGCCCTTTCACGTCTTGGCCTATATGACACCTGTCACATACAGCCTGCAAATAAGTGTATGTGTGTGTGTGTGTGTGTGTGTGTGTGTGTGTGTGTGTGTGTGTGTGTGTACCTGCGTGTGCAGAACCCAACATTGGTAAAGGCAGCAGCCCCTTTTTTCCTCCCTCGCTCCTCACTTATATAAATTAAAAACATTAATCAGATTAAGACCAGAGTGTCAGGTGTGGCGTCAGGCCAGCAACTCCATTTTCTTCCCCAGCGAAGGAGAGAGAGAGAGAGCGAGCGAGGGCGGAGGGTTGGAGAAAGTGACATAAAGCAGGAGAAAACACGTTTGAAAGGGCAGGAGGAGAATAAGAAGGGGTGTGTGTGTGTGTGTGTGTTGCGGGGAGGAATTAGAACTCAGTGCTCTTATGTTTGAGTTCAACCAAAGAAAGAAGAATTAAGAATTAATCTTTATGTTTTAAACATGTGTGCAGGAAATTTAAATCAAGGTAAAACAAATTAAACTTGGCTACAAGTAAATAGTGCTTGTCACATGTCCTGTACTTAAAACTTATAGTGGAAAATGGCTTCCCATAGAGAGTGATAGTGATGTTTGATTATTGCAATGAATAAAAAAATACAGTCAGTCGCCAGCTGACCAAAAACAGTGATAAGATAGCAATTTGATTTTTTTATCATTGAGATCCATTATTGAACTTCTAGACTCTCATAGCATATGATACACACACATACACATAGCCATGATAGATACAATATTTTAAGGTCAAGGGTCAGCTTCCCTCTCTTTTCTCAAGCCTTTGACTTTCTCAATGCTCTCATCCGCAAATGAAACCTGCTCAAGTCTTAGTTAGGCCACATGATTCTATGTGTTACAATCAACTCAGCCCCACCTGTCCCTATATGGTTGAACTGGTCATACCCTAGACTTCCCTTCCAAAGACCGGGGTTTGCCAATTATGGGACCATAAATCAAGCGTGTTATGTCTTGAAGTCATGTTATATATGCTGGTTAACGTATGACTGTAACATCACTTAAGTTAAGTGACACGAGTTACGAGACTGAATGTAGGTATATCAACCCAAAATAAGCTGTTGGCCTCATCCTAACCAAGTAAATCTAACATAACCACAACCATGTGACAACAATAATAACAGTCTATATCATATAATATATGTGAACTGCTTGTCAGCAAGCTTTATTTTGAAAGTCTGGCCGCATATCTATCATTTCAGTAAAGCATCTCTGAATCTAAATCATTTGGATTGATTTTGGGGTGAGAAGAGTGAGTGAGTCACAGTAAATGAAATAGGGGGAGAGATATACGCCATGTGATAGTTGATGTCCACTCTAAGCGTTGGGCATTCTTCTCTATTATTACTCTGTTCTGCCTGCAGTGTTTAGAGTCGGAGGACCCAGCTGGCCTGTTTCAACCACTCCGAGTGCTGTAATGAGTCCATTGAGTGATTCTCCTCTGGTCAGACGAAAAATCTGCAGCCATGGAGGCGCCAATGTTCATAACACCTGATGATAAAAAATTTCAGACGGAAGGAATATAGCTTCAGATGGGCTGAAGACGTAAATGGAAATGTGAGGGTGGCAGTGGACTCGCAGTCATGGGTCACCCAGATCATCTCATGGTGGCGTATAGCATTCAAGTGTTGCAACATTGTGTTCGCAGTTGACATTTTGGCCTGAGGATGGCACAGAAAGGAAAAGTGAAGCAACATGTGATGGATCGATCCTCTGTGGAGCGTGAATGTGATCTTTGTAAATTTAGTAGCAAACTGCCCGTTATATTGTTAACTGTATTTTCCACCAGGAGACGTTTATACAGGTGGTGCTTCAGGAAACATTGGAGGGGATACCTTGCACATTGGGATTCATCGTCTGGGAACCATGGATATCTACAGGGAATTGCATGGAATTCTAGCTTCTGTTGTTCTCTATCTTAAATTGGCAATATCTCAGCTTATCAATTTGTCCTGAGAGTTGAGCCCAGTGTCAGAAAATTGAATTATTCTGAAAAGGCTGACGGTATTAAAAAAAACTGTCAGATTAAAAGACTGACAGAACCAACAATCTGTCTGTTTTCCCGCCCAGTGACTTTCTTCAGCCTTAAGCCCATTGGTTCTAACTGAAGATGTTAAACATTAAAAATGGATCACAAATAGACCATTAGAAAATGCACAAACTAGAACACATTACTTAAAGCTCCAGTGTGTGAGATTTTGATGGTGATCTGGCTACAGCTCCTTGAAATTTCTTGTTTAAATATGGCTTTGGGCGACATATTATCGGAGGGCATTGCAATGCTCTGTGGTTGATGAATGTCAGTAATTATTACAGCTTGAAAGGAGGAAGTGAGGAGTAGTATAAAGAGTGAAAAGTCTGTATGGAGAGGAGGTCGGGGATGGACAAGACTTTCTTTCAGGAGACTGGATGGTTCATACTCACGTAGTGAAGTAACGTCATGTATGTTAGGTAACATAAGTTACTTAGCTAGTTACGTAACATAAGTAGTGATCGTAAACAAACCCATATTGTGTTCCGAAAGTAAACCTAACTAACTAGTTTTAGTGCCTTAACCAAACTGCAACTGCGTGATGAAGGTCCGATAGAACAATCATGTTGTTTTTGGGAACAGGGATATACGTCATTTTGGGACACGTCAACAATCGTCTTGAACGGCTGTGCAGCAGAGGTGATCTTACAGAATAAAAAACACGAGTACAATTCATTATTTGTCATTTTGTTTTTCTAGAATATTCTGACGCACTTCACCTTTACTCCATCTGATGATGTTGCTCTCTCTACCCATTCATCTTCAAGTATTTCCTGTCCTTTTCTTACCAGCCGAACATAATAAGTCCTCAGTCATCAGATTGAACTAAGCAAAAAAAAAAAAAAAAAAACTGAATGATTTTCCCACATGAATGCCTCTGTCAGCTTCCTTGAGTCTGTTTTGCATCGCTCTCCCCCACTTTTTCTACCACTTTACTTTATATGAAGAGTCGCGTGGGTGAGGGAGGCTGCGGTGCAAGCTATGGATTCGCGCACAGAGAGACACACACCCGGGCTGCTGCATACGGTTACACACCTCACTGTACACACACACAACCACACCGACTTGGGTTTCATCAGCAGTTCCACAGAGACAATAAAAACAAGATAAAAGCAGTGATGGGTGGTAATGGAGCAAACCTGGCGCGCGTGCGCACACACACACACACACACACACACACACTAAATACAGAGCGAGAGAGGCCCTGAAATGCTTTCAGAACACAACAGCCTCAATAAATCACCATTAATCCAGTTTGTTTTCATGCAACAACTCAAGTGTCACTTCATCAGGGAGAGGAAGTATTCCTCCTTCAGTTTAGTCCATTATTCATGTGTTTTACTGATGAAGAGCTTAGAGAGTGAACGAGGCAGAGAGAAAAGGTGAGGGGGGGGAGAGACGGTAAACAGCAGGAAGACGAAATCAAGGAAAGGGGGAACGCTGTAGAGGTGCCTGACGGATGTTGTGGCCGGCATACTAGTGTCCTAATTGGAGTGACGTACTGCCAACAACAGACACGGCAGTCCGGTAGGGACTGACACTTAGAAGGGTGGACATATTTACGACTAACAAAGGGAAAGAGAGAGGACAGGTGTTCTGCCCCTGAGCAACTGTGTCATCTTAACTTGTCTAAGCCAGTCGTTTAGGCCCTTAACGCTGACAACCATAACAAGCAGCTCAAATCAGATTTTTTTTACTCCTGTATTGTGTACTTGCAAGCAGTCTTCCTCCTTCCCTGCCTTGGCAAGAATCCTGCTGCATTTTTGGCTAGTTATCACCACCTTTTGGTCAGTGGAATACACTCCACAGGGTACTTTGATGGAGCTTGAACACAACCCTTCAAAACATGCAATTTGGGGGATGGAGCCTGACACCTTGACACTATTCCTTTTGGGAGCAGAGTGCCCCTAATTTTTTGGAGGAGTGATGGGGATTTTTCAAGGACATAACTAAAGTAATTTCGCTTCAAAAAGTAAATTAGATTAAACATTTGTGATGAACACTACAGACCGGCATCGACAGAGAGTGCGATAGTTTGATACAGTGACTCCATGTGTGGTGTGATATTACAGTGTCCAAGTCTAAACAGCTTTGACACTGATTATGAATGAATCAATTAAAAGACAGAGTCAAAATAAACAAAGAAAAAGCCTATCAATCAGTATTTGTTTCATTTCCTTGATCATAGTGAGAATTATGTCACTCCTTTTGGATGAAGAAATGTTTGAAATAAAGAGGACCTAAAGCACTGGGCACCACTCTCTATTTCACCGGCAGGCAGGATTAACTCCGTTAAAATGGTCATTATGCCAAGAATGTTGTAGTACTTTCAGACGACCCCAGGCCAGCTGCCAAAATATTTCTGTATAGAGTCGGACGAACACATTTCAAGGTGCAGGGGTCACTTATTTGTCATTATGCAATTCATAGATGCATAACAAAATGACAGTTCATAGTACCATAATGCTACGTAAACAAGAACATATCCAATATATGGTCATTTATATACACATTTTTTAAAATGCACTTCTAGGGAACTGTAAACGCTGATGATAATATGTTTTTTATGTTGCTGGAGTCCTTAACTCCATTGTGGCGGAGACAGGTCTCTGTAAACATGTGGGCACAACAGTCTCTGATTTACTGTTGCTCGGACAGCCTGAGTCTCATTTCATACATGTTATTTTCTCATGATTTGACATTAGCCAGAAGGAGTTTGAAGTCCAATCCTCATTAGCATGGCTTGTACACCGGCTCTCTTCCTCTCCTCCCAAGGACTTTCCGGCTAGTTAGGTTGGACGATAGAAAGATGCCATGGGCAGTGATCGTCACAAAGTCCACTCCACTTAAATAGTTTGTAAAGAATCCTGGTTTGGCTTTGCTTGGTTTGTCACTAGTTTCGCAGATGGAGATTATCTGATTTACCGTGAAAATTAGCTGGTTTTGGTTGCCACACAACCCCTGGAAATGTACCCAGCTGTCCTTAAACTGACTGGGCTGGGCTGGACAGTTACAGGCCCAAACACAACATGTATAATCCTCATAGATAAATATACAACATGCTTCAAATGTTTGTCAATTTGGACTTGTTCTACTCACCAGCACCATGAATATACTTTTAAAATTCTACTTTGAAGATTTTGCGGCAAATTTAGAACATTTCCAACCATCAGTTTTATGCTAAATAGACGCCAGTGCGATCAGCCATCAACTCGGAAGTCAAATGTCACATGGAGCTGTACAATTTTGGTACTAAAAGTTTCATCACATCCTTCCTCAGTTCGCAGTGGTTGGAACCCTCCTCATCCGTCTCCCTCCAGTTACTATGGGCGTTGAGCTGTCCTCCCCTCCCTCTTCTCCTATGTCTGCTCTGTAGATGGTAGATATTGCCAGTTTAAAAGAAGTGTTGCCCTCTCACCGCAGTCCATCCATCACAGGCAGGCGGGCTGGCACTAAGCACCTCCTCGTTTGACATTTACCTCCCCTCAACTTTTCCCTTCCCATTGTTTGATCTTTTCCCCCCTTTTCGAGATGAGTCATGCTCTGTATTTTGAATGTACTCACGCTCCCCTTTTTGCAGCGTGTGAACACAAATCTTCATTTTATGCAGGTGCACAATAGACATCTACATACATATGGTTTGTAGACACACTGTACATACATTACTTTAACAAGATGCAAGAGCAAAGCCTGAAATAGACAGATGGAGGGATGGTTGAATGAATGGATGCAACATATTTATCGTCTCCTGTGGGTAAACAGGGGGCACGCAGCTACATATTTATAGAGACATGTTTTCGCTGTACGACGTATTCGCTTCCTGTAAAAGATGCAAATCCTTTTATTGACGGGACTAAATTTTTCAAAGCGTGAGCCACAAATCAAAGCGAGTCCTCTCCCACCGTGCAAGGCAGATGTCCATTATGAATGAAACAGGAACAAAGGCAACTTTTGATCCAAAAAGCAGACGGTCGGGATCAATGCAAAGTCCTCATTACTGACGCAGTTTTGTCAGCTTCATCAAAAGAGCTTTCCAAAACTCTCTGGGAGAGGCCTCTGGTTACACTCTGCTGAGGGAAGGAAACACATAGAGAAGTCCCTCATTCTGTGTCTGCTTTGGGAGAGCTTCTTTTTCTCATAGTCTAGGCTGGGCTGTTATGATTAAAGGAACAGCCCAACATATTGGAGACATGCATTTATTTGCTTTCTTGTTGAGAGGAAACTGAAAAGATCAATACCACTGTGATTATGAGGCATGGAGGCAGAAGCTGGTTGGCATTGCACAGCAAGACAATAAGAATATGTTGTCTTGACATGTTGCGTTTTGTTTTGTTTGTTTTGTTCCATATGAAGACAAAGATAGAACTCATAAGCTTGTGGTTTTTCTGCATTTTGTTGTCGTTGTTCATGTGTTTGATTTTCAGTGGGGAGAGGAACTACTTTGTTGCAAGACCAGTGACCTGCAGTTGTAAACCTGACCTATTCTACTAAGAAGACTCCATTTGGCCAATAAATGTCAAGTTTTGACATCATCACGAGTTGCCAAGTGATGCAGCAAGACAGGCAACACTGAAGACAGACAAAACAGGAAGTAAAATGTGTACTACAGGAAGTCAGAGGTGCAATCCCTGCAAGCCTGGACCCTCACTGGTATGCATTCAGAGCCAAGAGCCCAGACCTCTAGTAGCCATCTACAGAGCACCTGCTACATCGGTGAAGTGAGATGTCTGCACAGAGCCCAAAGATACTTAAAGATACCATCCACCCCAAATACAGTCTGTTGCCTGTAGCCTGCTGCCATCTGGCCAGAGATACAGATGTATCCAATGCTGTACCAATAGACTAAGGATCTGCTTCTTTTTCTTTGAGACTCCTGAACTCACCCTAACAATAAAAAACTGTGTTTATGACTTATTTATTTACCCATTTATGTAATTATTCTTTTGCGAGTAGCACGAAGGGACTACAATTTGGATTTCATTGTCCAACACTGTTGTTAAAATGATAAAAAAATGAAACCTCTTGCTTTTCACTGAGTTGTAACTTGCTTTCAGTGGTCTGCTTGTAAAACTGGAGAACACCAGCTGAGCTTAAATCTACACTGAAATTAAATCGCAAGGTGTTACCAAGTGACCTAAACTAGAGTATAAACAAACATGTTATATACTATCTACTTAGTTGCATAGTATCGAGCATTGATCAATCCATTTACCATTCATTGTAGTGGACATGTAGAAAGAAAAGTATTTGACGTCAGATCTGAAGCAGGAAAAGCAACATGAGCATTAGTCACAAGTAATAACATCATTTCATTAAAATGTGATTGCATGTCTCCTGTCTGTCATTTATCCATTTTTAGATTTCAAAGGTGCTTCGAAAGACAAATGCATCAGTGTTAGTTATTACATGAAAGGAGAAACGATCTGGCTTCTCATCTACTCTCTTTGTATCTCTACTCATCTCTGCCTCGACTCATCACTCCCTGCCAGTTATATCCGTCACATATGTAGACGGCATCCTGCCCGGTGTCTCACAGACCAGCTGGGTCTGTGCATGCTCTTCCTATTGAGTATTGTCGGTATAAATACGCACAGTTAAAATAAATTATGTATGACTTTTGACTCCAAACTCCATGTACGCTTTTGCACTTGGCAAAATGTGAACTATGGGTATGCATGGGCCCTATAGATTACGGAGTCAAGGGAACTAACGGAAGAAGACGGGTCCTAAAGAACACTCATTTGGACTGGCGCCATGTGGCAAGGCTACCTCTCCGTAATTAGGTGCTCTCGAGAATCTGGGTCACAGTGTCTTGCTCCATTCCCATATCCTCCGTTATTGGATTAATCTCTCTAACGTTCCACACTGCAGGTCGTGCTGTGGGTGTGCTTCCACTGTCTCCAACACGAGGGGCCCCATGCCAAGTCTTATAACCCTCCTGGCTGGAGGCATATAGAGTGTGCAACAAAGTCACATATGTTCATTAACTTATTCTAAGCCTGATAATAAGTCATCTCAAGTTGTGAAAAAAATCCATGTCAGCTTTTCATTGTAAATGCGCATTTTCATGCCTAATCCAATGAGTAACAAGTATCCTCTTCCTAATTTTAAAAAAAGTACAGCTAATGTGATTAGTGTGTTTGACTTTGCATGCTTCACATCGCACATCTCTCCATTGCAGTCCTGGAATATGACAGGGCTCTCCCACGCTGGGCTTCCATCCAACAACTGTACTGTAAAGCTCCAGGCAAGCAACATATAGGACAGATGGCACCGTATCTTCATTACCCTTCTTGGCGCGTGGCCCTTTTCTTCCAGTACGGGCGGATATGAGCAACCTGTATCAGGCTGTGCCCCAGCAGCATGCCTCAGAAATCAGCTCATTCACTCAAAGGGGAATGACAATTACTCCTCCTTTTGGGCCACATTTCAAAGATGAATTATTAATTAAAAAAAAACAGAATGGATTTTCATTAAGCTTCCCGTATGTCTTCATGTTGGCATGAGTCATATATTACATGCTTGACTGTCACATGGTTGGAAACATTGTAAATCCTAGGGAGGATAATTGACATGGCCCTTATAATTGCCTCTAATTTAGCAGCAATAATAAAGTGTAACTGTTCAATTAACTTAAAAGGTCATCTGAAACATCTCCGACGCTGCTAATAAAGCCGCCGTACATTTCAGACCACAGTGATGTTCATGTGGCAGATGGTTCAACCTAATGATGGTGACTAACCTCAAGCTGACAATGGTATCACACAGGAAACTGTTTTCTAATGATTCTTTGAAAAGTTTCATACTTAAAGGGTAACTCCAACTAACTGTACACATTAAAGTGTGTTTACAGGTCTTGGGGAAAACTTTATATTTATGAAAAAACTAAAACTGAATTGATTTTAATATTTTACTGATCACTTTTAAAGTACGCTCAGGTCTGGTTCCGAGCTATATTACAGATATTTTAATTCCCTATGAGCCTGTTCGCAGCCTTAGATCCTCAGGCGGGGCCCTCCTAACCGTTCCAAAGTCGAGACTAAAAACTAAAGAATGCCCTGCCTGAAGAGATAAGGCTTGCAGGATCGGTAAATTATTTTAAATCACTTCTTAAAACCCATTTTTATAGACTTACCTTTTTGTGACGTGGTTTATTTTTATTCCAACTGTCTTTGAGTTCTGTTCTACTTGTTTTATTGATTTATTACATTTTGTTTATTTCGCCTACTTTATTTTCATCTCGTTCATCTCACCTATTTTACTAATTTGTATCATTACCTCTGTTATTTCAGTTGTTTCATGCAATCTTTTTTATCGTCATTTGTAATTGTAAATTGTATTCTTGCTTTGTTTTGTCAAAGCACTTCGTAAACCATGTTTTTAAAAGTGCTATACAAATAAAGTTATTAGGCTAAGGCTTCAGAGGAAGCTGCATGTAACCTGATAAACTGCCACCGCTGATGTAGCTCGGGGCTTAATGTTACGGTAGAAACAGGGATCGAACCCAAACACAGAACTCGAACACAGATAACAGTTGGTAATGAAGTTTATTTGAGACACGAAGAGGCAGGTGCGAACAGGTGGAATGCAGGTGGAATCCGGAGTCACTGCAGGTAGCGTGGGATAACCATAGCAGATGATCTCAGACGCTTCGTTAGCCGATCTCCTGTGTAGTGGTGGAGCCTGGTCCCAACATGGCCGTGTCCGGCCAGCCGGCCGGTACAGAAGGCAGATGACTCACAGTTGGGATCGGTGACGACCAGGAGCCTCGGTAGGTCGGCGAAGCGGGGAGTAGCAAACCAGGAAGCCAGAACAGTGGAACGCTAGCGAGCGAACGAGCAGGCAAGCAGGAAGGCAGGCAAGCAGGAATGACGGAGACAACTGGGATAAAGGATGCAGAGGACAGGTTAGCTGCACAAGCTAAATACTCGAGAAGTCAAAGAACTGAACACGAGGGAGTCAGGATCAAGAGACTAAATACCACTGTGGCATACGATGTACGATCTGACGATGAGTGACTGAAGGTCCAGAGGTTTTATGGAGGAGGTCTGATGAGATGAATGGGATTCACCTGGTGCTGCCTGCAGGAGAGAGTTAACCACGCAGACACAAAGAGACATAGACAGGGGAGGGGGAAACAAGAGGAACACCCAGACACAGAGAAGGCCAGCCAGCCCAAAACTTGAGTGGGAGAGGCTGCCATGATGAGAATCATGACACTTAAGATGCAGTGTGGGTAATTGTATTTCGTACAATGCAATGTATCTACTAAATGACATTACTTGATAACTTGACTCAGATTACATCCAGCTTTCTCTGGACCACAAAGGGTTTTATATTCCCCTTTTCACTCCCCAAGACCTGTAAACACTTCTTTAATTAGTCAAATTTATGGAGTTACCCTTTAAGATGCATGGACCTGCGAACCCAGATAAAATGAAGCGTGTTCAAAGTTTAAAAAGTACAAATGGAACGTCAATGCTGCTCAGATTTCTCCAGTTTCATGGCCTAAATGTTTTTTTACAATTCCACATAAAATGTTTGATTTACCTCCAACAAGAAGGTTGTGCTTATGCCTGTGGCTGATTGTTGGTTGGTTGGTTTATCAACAGGATTACACAAAAAAATTAGGAAATCCATAAGGAGGGACAAGGAAAATGTATATTGAATTATTTGCACCTCTGGTTCCCTTGTCTCAAAGTAATTGGATTTTTATTTGAATGGGTTTTTTGGTTTAATCCCATAAATGTGGTCTGTTGGTAACACAAGTTTAAGATATTTTCATATTATGGTAAACTCTTGTTTGCCACAGAGTTTATTTTCTGCAATAATCCCCCCAAAATCCTTTAGGATGTTTTCGTTGAGGGAACCAGGAAGATGCTAATTTCCATGTTAGCCTATAACAAATACATCATCCCTACATCATTCTATAGGCTTACCTGGCTCTGTTGCCACAAACGCAGCTGGAAAAAGGTCCTAATGTTAAAAATACCTCTTCCGCGTCGGCTCATAAACACATGTAATCTGTAAATTATGACACAAATTGTTTGAAATGTGGAAAACCTCCAATGCCAACATTTTACTCTAGTGACTGGACTTGCATATCACCATCGGCCCAGTGTAGCCAGATCACTCAGTCCTTAACTGTCGCTGGTCGCTCTTTTGGTCAGGTTGTGATCAAAACACTACGTCCTTACAGTCCCAATTAGAACCCAACTTTCCTTCAGCGTGGTGTGAGGCATTCCCTTGTTTGTTTGTAGTTGTACGAAAAAGGTTGAAAATGGTTTATTGAGCAGTCACCTCCCCTCTGACATCTTTAAAGGTGACAAGAACACAGAATTACGCTCATGTAACTTATATATAAATAATGCATCGAGGAGACAAAACACCAGGCCTGGTTTTTCCTCTTCTAAGTTGATTCTCGCAGATCTATTGTTAAATGTTTAAATCCTTTTTTTCCCTCAAGGGGGTCCTGCATAATTGATGGAGACACTGTGCAGATGGAATCCTGTTGTTTTATGCAGGTTGGTAATATAATGAGTGGTTGAAATGTAGTTGAGCCCGTGTCATTACAGTTCGGTCTCGCAGCATTTTAGGCAGCGCACAAACCAAAACAACTGCAGACCAGAGGAACTATCTTTGCTTTAAAACAAATTGCTTCTGCAAACACGGCCGACTGCTGCGCTGGGCAGAAATATCTGTGGATAACTACGATTCCATTATTTTCAAAAGGCAGTATTTACTCATGACACACAGCTCTGTGACCTGTCATTAAGCTTGTGGCAGATTGTTCTTTTGCAATTTGCGTCGGTTTGGTCAATTTGACATAATTTGGCTTAAATAAGCATGTTGTTACGTTACTCTATGTAGCACTTTCCTCCCACAAGCCATGGCACAGTTAAAAATAAGAGGTGAAGTGTTATTCATAAGTAAAACATCTGTAGGATGGTCAGTTATTGATGCTTATTTATTGTTTCGATTGTTCCCCAGATTGTATCTCTGCATGCAATGGAGTCAGTGTGATGCTGTTGTGTACAGCTGTTTGTCTGCTCTTCCCAAACTATAAGAAAAACTTATTTTCCATTCTATCTAATATAAATTGCTATAGATACATCAGTGGGAGAGACTTTGTTGTCAGATCATCCTGCTTTGTTTGTGAGTGATGATGAATCACAGACCTGACTCACCGTCACAGCTTTTGAATTACTTATTTTCTTTACTTTAGTTTGTCTGAACCCTCCTACGTTCCTTTAAGCACTAGGTTCTGAGTCCTGTTGCTTTAAATTCAAGTGAAATCTGGGTGTTGTTCGGTAATTAACTTAACTTTGATCATCAGGTGAAATAAGATGTTCAGTCGTGCTTACTTCAACTTTGTAATATCCTGAAGATTAGATCTTTTTTTATCCACCATGAATCTGGACACTGTCGTACACGCCTTCATCATATCCAGCTCAGATAACTGTAGCTCGCTGTATTCCTGTATCAATCAATATAGCTTCTCCACTTTGAACTAGTTGAAAGTGCTGCAGCAAGACTACTCATGAAAGCAAAGTCTGCATAACGCCTATCCTTGCATTTCTTCATTGGTAACCTGTACATTTTAGAACTGCTTTTAAACCACACTTGGGGCCCCTGATCGCATCACTGACTTATTTACAAGCTTGCCTATGCGCCTGAATGCAGCAAGATCCACCGACAGAGGACTGTTAGTAAGTCCTCAGACAGTGCACATGGGCTGTTTGTTCATGAATGTCTCAATATTGATTTGGGGACAGTGACAAGGCTGGCTAGCTGTTATCGAACGTACCATGAAACCCTATTTACTCTTTGTCAACCATTCTGAATTGTATTGAATTTAACTCTTGCTAGCATTCTGGCTAATGAACCAAAGGGTTCTGTGAGCTGGAGGACAAGTTTATCTCCAGTTACCACTGGAGTAGTGAACAATGTTTCCATTGCATCAGAGCCTTATGGGAGAGTAATGAGCGTTCCAGATATCAGTCAAACTCCTAGGAGTTATGGCTTGTGATAAACGTATTTTGATCACAAAATGCACAAAAATATAAATTAATGGTCTTAGTTAATTTTATTTGCCTTTCTTTTTTTCTTTTAGTAAGTGACAATGGTATAAGCAGGATAATGGTCTTCAAGGTGTCCATAATCCAGAATTGATGAACTCGACAGATGCATCCGTCAGTTGGTTCTTGGCCTCCACATTGTCCATTAATTCCTAAAAATTGAACCCACATTGGGCAGTATCCCTTATTTATGCTTTAAAAATCTTATTGTATGATCTGTTTAAATTACAATAAAGCTTACATTGCATTGAGTCCAATTACATGGCTGATGAGATGTAAATAGCATAATCATATAGGATTTAAGTAGAAATATGTTTTTGTTTTCTTATTTAATGCTGAAATTTAGGAGGTGAATCTGCATTGATTCACCAAATCTGCTGGTACTGTGGGGGTTTACAGAATTAAAATGGATCCAGAACTCAGGCAGCTGCACTGTTAAGTACTGGCTAGGTATTCCCTGTTTTGCACATGAGGCTTCATGGAATTGAATTGCAGTAGTGAAACAGAGGATCATGAAAATGTATTAGGTGCTGATGAGAACTGCAAAACTCTCAGCTGTGCTCATTTCAGCACCGGCTTGAGTCAAATTTGAAGCCAAAAGTCAGTCAAAATACTTTTCAGAGTCTGTCAGGGACTGGCAATCTCACCCAAACAAATGCAAAATGCAATGCAGCAAAAGTTATCTTTTGTGCCGACAAACAACAAGCACTCAGACTGTTGCCATCATTTCAAGCTTGTCCTCCTTCTCCACTGTCCATCTGGTTCGGGAGACAATAGTCCTCTTCCTGCTATTGGCAGCCATGTTTCTGTTGTTTCTGTTTTCTTCCTCTACACAAGTATGGAACAAATCAGGTCGATGATGCTTTCTCTTCAGCTTGCAATCAGTGGCCATGTGGTTTTCTGTTTAATATTCCATAACTGTCCTTTTCACCCTGCAGGATTTCAAGTTGCAAATATCAAACATTGTTGTAGGATTTGGGGTGCTACTTTAGACAAGTGCCAAGAAGGACAGCATCTGGTTACCATGAAGGCAACGGAAACCTTTTGCCGAAAACATTCCCCAACGTTAAATCAGACTTTGGTCATAATAGTGACATCAACAAACATGTGGTTAAGATAATGATAATGAATGATTATGGTAATACTTCAAAAAGGAAGGACTGTCGGTTGAATGGGGAAACAAACAGCTGTCTATAATTTAAAAAAAAAAGTCTGACGCTTTGTTGGCAACATCACTCAACTCTGATCCTGAGTACTACAGCCACAGGGCATTGACAAAAAAAAAACACTTGATGTTCTTCTGATTTGATACTTCTTGGGAGGACAGTGTTAGATACTGCGTTATAGTTTTATATGTACATAATTATGATCAGTCAGTCGACTCAAATTGTGCTCTGTCAAATGGTTAACTGCAAGGGTTTAAGAGTGGCTTCTGTCTGCTCTATGGTCATACAACACTTTCCCTAATAATACTCTATAGCCAAACACAGCAAAATTCAGTCTGGGATGGATATTGATAGAGCCTCTGCAGTCTGGGCTCCCAGACTATGAAATGATCTGCCTGAGGAGATCAGGGCTGCAAATTCAGTCTCGTCTTTTCAATAAATCTCGAAAACCCACTTTTACGGCGGTACGTGCAGATGCAGCGGCCGGTGGCGCCTCCAAATCATGCCACATTTTTTTTTTGTTTTGACCATCATTCTTTCGGCTTTATTTCTGAAACACATACTGCCCATGGTAGAAGTACTGTCATCATCACTGGGGAAGAAAGCTGGTGTTCTGGATTTAGAGCAACAGACTTTGATACCAGCCAGACCACCTCAGGGAGGAAAAGAGTCGGAATAAGAGCCATGGTAATCCAGATTGGTTTGAGGCTGCTCCTGAACGGACAAACTGGGATTGCACGACCATGTGAAATCAGAGACTCCATCACGGCATCTTACCCACTCAGTGGGTGGACCGTATGCTGGGCCGACAGAGTGCAGGACTACAGCTGGACCAGGCGAGGTGGACTCTGTGTTTGTAACATCGTTGTTTTGTGCTCACACACAGATGAAATTGATGGACAATGTCTCCCAGCTGTTGAACTTTTGATATGAATATGCCGACCACATTATCATTACCAACTTTTTGTTGGTGTTTACGTTCACCCTGACACAGATTCAAAAGATGCACTACGTGTTTATGTATATTGGTATACAAATGACTGATTATATACTCTGTGATTTGTGTAGCATGGAGGACTTTACAAACATTTATTTCGTTATGCAACCCTGTGTTGTGTAAAGACAGATACAAGACCTTGTACATTTAAAATAGCCTCTCAGAGATTGTATTTGTTTTTGATACTTTAGTTCAGTCTTTGTGTTTTATGCATTTAGTTTGTATGGCTTTAAGTTTGTTTAAGTTGTCTACTAAATGTGCGTTTATATTGTAAAATTTGTAACTGTTTGGAAAAGATCATTTTTATTACAAAGGCTTTCTTTAACATTCTGCATGGAAGCAGTAGTAAGAGGTACGATTACACAAGACTAAAACAAAGTCTGCATGTCCGAATGTGCAGTGGTGTGAATATTTTATCCTATGAGGACCTTGTGGTGCAAAAAACACCCTTATTTTCCGTTACATAAGTTGAAAAGATGTGTAACCCCCTTAGACACCAGGTTTTATTCTTCTTTAACAAGGGCTCTTTTCAGTGTACCTAATCTGACTCTGTAAGACCTCCTTTTCTCTCTATCTTTCTGTCTCTTCCCTTTCCTCTCTCGAGGGGCTTGTAAAGCTTTGAGTCCAATTTCATACACTCTGTTTCCTCTTTTTTATTACCCTTGCTCTCCCTCCTAGTCCCTCTCCCAGCGCCCCCCCCCCCCCCCCC